>CAVNYN010155883.1:0-14472 GCA_963692815.1 Nyctanthes arbor-tristis
ACTTTTATTCATTGATTGAGTGATGGAAAATACAAGAATGAGTCCGTACTGAGTCCAGCGGTGGCCGGCGATGGATACTGGAAGAAAGTTGCAGAAACTGATGCTACCTTAAGAAGGAATGGCGAAACTGCTCTCGATATAGAAAGACTTTTCAATTTTACCAAGGAATACATCCAAGTCTTGGAGTCACATATTGGTTTATGGATGAATATAAACTTACTTAATCATCCTCCGCCCCCTCAATATGATGTCCCTATTGACGTCAACTACTATATAGTTGTTGTTGTTTTATCCAATTTCTATATGTTTACTCGTTTTGTATGATTTTACATCTTCTCAACACAAATGGAAGGGGACGTGGAGGTTAAATTTTAAAATATTTGCTTCTCCATTATTGAGAACCTGACCGAAATTCATCTATTTTTAACTTTGCAATTGGAGTCTCAATATGATGAAGCACTACATATTATTTTATACTGTTCCTCTTCTCCTTGAAATTCAGTTTGTACTAAATGTTGCTTGAATTTAATTAATTATGCCAATAATTGGACAATTTGTTGCTTTGTTTTAATTCTCTTCTGTTACAATGGAAACGGAGTTTTTCCCCCTGTAGTTGGACAAGTGGGTTTTTTTTACAAGATATACAAGGAAGGAGGACGTCATGAATGTGGTGTGCTAGAGATCGTCTAAAAGACAGAAAAGAAGGTAAAGAATCTACAAACACCATGCCCAGAATAAAAAACAGGCGGCTGTAGCCTACAAAAGGTTGCAATGGCGCGTTTTGATCTTGTTAACTTGATTAACTGTTTAAGTTCCATTATGTATATATGTTAACATACTTGTCTGACTTTTAATTGTTGAAATGTTTAGTAGTTTGTTGACAACACATGTTATTTTCATGCTATTTGTTGGGTTAAATCCTATCATTTCCTGTAATCATATTTTTATTATAGACTATGCTTATTTGGCTTAAATTTAAGAAAAAAACAGTTTGTAATTATTATTGTTTAGATTTGATGAAGTTAATTACGAGGTGCAAATGATTTTCAGAGTGGTTTCATGATCTTTTGTACTCAATATATACTAAAGTGGAAGGCATTGAAAATTGAAGTGCACTTTTTTCCGCCTTCTGGGTGATGTGTCGGCCTCAGAAAAGCTTCCAATCATATGCTGAGAATTGCAAGCTTTTTTTTTTAAAGGGAATAAGTTTCATTCATTTATGTAGTAGCAAATAGCCGAATAAAAGAATAGAAGAACTTTATCAATCCAATTACAAAAAAAAATTAAAAGTAAGAGAATGATTGGCATGGACAACTATATTTGCCTCACGGCAAATGAATTTGTAAGAGATAATGAGTGAATATAGAAATGTGTTTGGTTTGATCATTTTTTATTTAAAAGTAGGAATGGTTTGCAAAATGTAATTTGTTTCTATTACCTATTTGACATCCTCAGAAAATAATAATGGACACACAAGCACATAAATACAAAATGACAAGTTTTTTTAATTTTTGAAAGTATAATTACAGATATTCATTGTATCAGTAAATATGCGCATACATATATATTTGTCTTACTCAAACATGACGCCAGGAAAATCGACATTACAAACCTCATTTAAAGAAAACACATATTACAAATAAAAGTAGAAAAATACCTCTTCCCTAGGTCCCAGTACCTCAATGTAATTCTCTAACTAAATGAGTTAGTCCTCATTGACGACAAGTTGAACCTAAATCTTTGGCTAAAATGACCTGGTTAATAACACAAATAAGGCATTTTGTGATCCCATTTTTCAAAATCAACAGATAAAATTTACGTTTTCAATACTCAGATGCCCTCGTGGTTCGAATTGTAATACAGTAGATAGATATTTATATTTCAGACGAGGGGTTTGAAATTGAGGTGGGGTTACTTTTGTTAGGCGGGTATCAAGTAGATGATTAGGCTTTATTTTTGGATTTACCAATCTCCTGGAAAAATTCGACAAAAATGTGAATAAAAGTTATGACAAACAGATTAGATATGTAATTTGGTTTTGTCACGGATTTTTCGTGAGTGATTTTACATATATAGATGGGTGTGTAAATATGTTTATAGATTAGAGAATGCACAATATGAGATGAAATTGTAATTTTTTATTTTTTTAAACACATCTGTGTATATATCTATACAAATAGATTAATTCATTTTTCATTCACCGAGATTATGTGTGTCTTGAATTAGAAGTCACAAGAGACCTGTCGAGACCTAGCTGGTGAAAATGACTCTCACACGTAACTATATTCGTAGCAAATCACATACATCTTCTGGTCAATGAGTGTATTTAATGATACGATTCATGTTATTGAGTGATCTTTATTTTTCCCATGTTTGTATAATGTTAGCAAATAATATTTATTATTATGAAATTGAATTGTATTTAGCAAAATGAACGGTAGAGATATTTCTGTTATACATACATACATCACCGAAATGATGAGATTTATGAATATGATTAGTTTAATTAAATTTTATTAGAAAGAAAAGATGGAAGGAAGGGAAAGACTTTTTTCCCCTCTCTTTTGACGAAGAAAAGATTTTATTATTATTATTATTATTATTATTATTATTATTCTGGGTGGGGGATTGGGAGAGTTGACTATTGAGGGGTTGATTTCTTTACAGCTATGTCCGCTCCTAAGGTCGAGGACCTGAAAGTTAGCTCTCGAGATCAGCTACTGAGGTCGTTAGCTCTTGAGGACGTCAGCTCTTGAGGACGAGGACCTAGAGACAAGCTCATAAGGTCGGAGACCTAAAAATCAGCTCTCGAGGTCAGCTCCTTAGGTCAGGGACGTGAAGGTTAGCTCCCGAGGTCAGCTCTTAAGGTCGAGGACCTAAAACTCAGCTCTCGAGTTCAGCTCCTAAGGTCAAGAACCTGAAAGTTAGCTCTCGAGATCAGCTCATAAGGTCACTCCTGAGGTCGAAGACCTGAAAGTTAGCTCTAGAGGATAGCTCCTAAGGTCGAGGACCTGAAAGTTAGCTCCTGAGGTCAGCTCCTAAGGTCGAGGACCTGAATGTTAGCTCTCGAGGTCAGCTTCTAAGATCAAGGACCTGAAAGTTAGCCCCCAAGGTCAACTCATAAGGTCGCTCCTAAGGTCGAGGACCTGAAAGTTGGCTTCCGAGGACAGCTCCTGAGGTCAAGGACCTGAAAGTTAACTCTCGAGGTGAGCTCATAAGGTCGCTTCTAAGGTCGAGAACCTGAAAGTCAGTTCCTGAGGTCAGCTTCTATGGTGGAGGGCTTAAGGGTCAGCTCCTGAGGCCGGCATATGAGGGCTGGCACTCCAAGTAAGCCAGCCCTCTAGCCAACGCTCTAAGCGAGCTTGCATGCTCTAAGAGAACAAATGGCACACACGAGCCGGTGGTCCAAGTGGGCCAGCGCTTCAGCTGACGTTCCAAGCAAGCTTACAAGCTCTAAGTGAACAAACGACACACGCGAGCCGGCGCTCCAAGTAAGCCAAGTGCTCCAGCCAACGTTCCAAGTTAGCCAACGCGCTCCAAGTGAGTAAACAGCACATGTAAACTGGCATTCCAAGTAGGCTAGCACTCCAATTGACATTCCAGGCAAACCAAACTTTCGAGCCCCATACAAAAAGGAGACTAAAAAGCACTTTCAGGGATAAACATTGCAGACGAGATCTCCTTAAGGTATGCCCTATCTTCTTATACGATAATGAAGAGATTATTTTCATGTTTACCTACAGCCGTCTAGCACGATGAACTTTAGGTCTATTTAACATTGATTTCCAGCCCCTCGTAGTTGGAGCAATGACGATCAATTTAGACTGATCTCCAGTCCTCTGAGTGGCGCTCTAACGATCACTTTCAATTGATTTCTAGCCTCTTGAGTTGGTACGCTGACGATCAATTTAGGCTAATCTCCAGTTGCCTATTGTGGCGCGTTGAAGATCACTTTCCTTTGATCTCCATCCCTCGGAGTTGGTGCATTGACTATCACTTTCCACTGATCAATAGTCACTTAATTTGGCAAGTTTACGATCACCCCACGCTAGCCAATAGCTGTCTGACACAATGCGCTTAAGATCTGGTCTTAAAGGTCAAGTCATATTGTTGCAGGCGAAGTAACATAAAGGCTAACATCGAGATGTGGAACACTAGGTCACTAAGCTACAGGCCTAGGACTTAAAGGTCGTATCATCCCCCTTACAGGCCTCAATGTCAATCATTGGTCGAAAAGCTTGATTACTTTGACGACTTTTAGGGTTAGCACATCTAGCTAAAGACTAGATAACCTGAAGTTTAAATCCCACATCTACAAGTAAGATGGCTTATTAACCGAACAAACTAAAGGTCAAGATGACAAGTAGTAGGTCTAAAGGTTACGACCTGATAGTCAAGTCAACTCATTGCTGACTTGGAAACCTAAAGGTAATACCACCAAGGGAAGGTCCGCTAAACTGGCCAAAGGGCTATTGGTGAAACCAATCGATGACCTAAACTCGAGATGTCCGACTCGCGACCTCATCATTTTATATAGCTAAATGAGCTACGTGAATAAAGCATTCTTTACTCCAAAGAATCCGTCAAAGTGTACCCACCTAACCATATGAGGCAGGGCATAAAGAATGGAGCTCGACTTCTAAGGGTCGTGCTAGTTGCTTTAACCTTTATCAAGCTCGATGAACTTAACAGAGATAGAAGAGGTCGGTCTCCCGTTGTGTGATTCAGTTCACCAGCAAATTTTGAAATGCAATGTCTGAATCCGATGTACCGTCGACTCCAAACCTAGGGGCATTTGTTGTACCCCAAAATAAAGGTCAAAGCTAAGGATAGTCAAATCAAGGATCAACGGGTTGACAAGTTAAAGTACACGTGAGATTGAGGACTTGAATGAGCCAAGATAATCATGAAGGCCAATTTCCATCAATTTGCCAAAGAAGTCCTCTAAATAATAAACAAGTATAAAATAAAAGGATTATATGGCAATTACCCAAGATTTAATGGCTAAGGAAATATTGTCAACTAAGTGGGGGCCACTTTGAGACACTCCCACGTGAAACCCCATATCTCTATCTCCTTTTCAACAATAAAAAGGGAAGAAACTCTCTTTCTCTGGGATTTTTCTCTCTCTCTAGATCTTTCTCTCTAATAACTCTCTACAACTCTAAAAAAGAGCAGAAAACTTAAACATTTCGGCTCATCATCCTTCACCCTCCATGACCTCCATTTTTACTCACAAAAATAAAAGAGAGAGGGAAATCATACGGGTTTGATCCACTCAAAAGCACTATCAAAAGTTCTACACAAATCTAACCCGATTTCGTTATATATCATCTTCTTTGTTTGTTGGCTAGAATGGCAAATTTTGACGTCAACAATGTTGACGTGTATTTTTATACACGTAACACCACGATTTTGTCCTCTCTGGGGGCGCATGTGGCCCCCTCCGATCTCAAGAATCTTACAAAGCTAGCGGGTTCGATTCCCTAGGGACACAATTCCCTCCGGGAAATTCACAAAGCCTTGAGGGGGCCACATGCTCCCCCCAGAGAGGAAAAAATCGTGGTGTTACGTGTATAAAAATACACGTCAACATCATTCTTTACAATATTTCATGATAATAAGACTTTAACAATAAAAATATGATAAAAATAAGTTAATGATTGAAGTGTAAAGAATTAAAAATATAAAGTATGATGTGTATAGTTAACATGTGGTGTGCTTAATAAAAGATGTGGTGTTAATATAACCACCCTTAAATCAAACAAAGTATAAATTTATTTATAATAAAGATATAGCATGTTTATCTCCCTTCAAAAAAAAAAGATATATAATATGGTTTATCATTGAAGTTTAATTTGATAAGAAAAATAAAACATAGATCGAAATTAAAACTTTAGAACCAAAATGAATTAAAATACTCTCCGTCCCACTAAGATAGGCAACTACAAATTTTCACATGAATTAAGAAAACATATTAAATGTAGTTGGAATTGTAAACTTTTTACATGTTCTTCCTATTTTATCCTTGCAATAAATAGCATAGAAGTAGTATGAAAATGGTTAACTATTATTGATTTATTGGGAGATGAAATGTCTACTTTAATATTTAATATTCCAATTATCTTTAAGAATGGTATTTTAGTCAACTAAGAAATAAATTATACCCTCTCTAGGAAAACTGGAAGGGTAATTATATTACCACTACAACAATTAATTTCAACACCACATTTTAATTTCACCACAAATAACTTATTAATCTAATTAGAACACCACAACAATTTTACATTTATAACCAACATTTCTAAAATTACAATTAAAAAGGGAAGTATAAAATATTCTCTTCCCACCACAATCTAAGCACCAATTATTTTATAAATTCACGTTCTTCCCCAGAAAATAGAAAAGAAAACATAGGCACCCTTAATTTTCTCATAATCTTCTCTCGTCATAATCTTCTCTAGAACAAGTTTAATAGTTTTGAATTATTATTATTTTCTATTTTCTATTTTCTATATCTATACACACACATATTGAGGATTATTATACTTTCAAAATTTGATTTCTGCATTTTGATTTTAAAAAAAAAATTAATTGTGAAGTGAATGACATATTAACTTCAATCCAATTCTCAATTGAAATCAAAGTAAAATAAACACCACAATTTGAGGTTGAATTTTTAAATTTGATATAGAATAAAAATATTAATAATAATGGCCCGTACATGGTGTCTATAGAGGCCCTAAGCTTGCAAGTTAAACCATCAAAGAGGAAAGCAGGCTATAAATCGACATTCAAAAGGGCTAACCAAAAAAAAAACAAAAACAAAAAAATTGGGGAAGGAAATAATTTAAAAACAAAAAAAAAGAGATAAATGAAATGGATAAAATGATATTGTGGTGGAAGGGGAAAAAGACCTTAAAATAAATATTAAAAGGAAGGTTTTTAATGTAATTTTATTTTAGGATATTTAAGTAAATAATTAAATTGTGGTGTAACGAACAAAAAGTGTAGTGATAATATAATTACCCAAACTGGAATATAATTTGGGACAAACGAAAATGGAGAACAAATCTATCTTAGTGGAGACATGGTGAGTGAAATATTATATAAATTAGCAGGATAATTGTACCAAACTTAAAAAGATTGGATTATTCATGAAAAGTGTAAATGTTAAAGCATACACTTTAATGATTGATAGAGTAAATGTTAAAGCATATGCTTTTTCTATAATATTTGACGCATTTTATGGACAATAAGCTTATAGTTAATAGTTAACTTTTTTTGGGAGGGTTAGTTTATTAAAGTTCACGTTGAAATCTTGAAATCGACAACCGTGTTGTATATTTTTCAATTTACACAGATAATGCCGATTTAATGGACAAAAATAGGAAGTTTACAAATGGGTTTGTGTTAAAAAATAATATCCACCAATTTCAATTATTATAACCAAAAAGGAGAAGTATGGAGGGCAAAATTTAAAAAGCAAAAAATAATTGACCATAAGCCTCATTTAAAACTCTTTTATATGTAAAATCAGATACCGTAAGCGATGAGATAAAATTTACCCATTTTACCATTCGGGGTATGCATATCACTTCCCTGGCAATAGGAAATTGTTGCACATAATTGACATCCAAATACAGCTTTTACATATTTTAACTTCAACTTTGAATTACAAAAGAATTCATCTTGATGATTGAAGATGAGTTTTGGGTGCAAATATCACTTATATTTACAATATATTCAAACTACTTCACTTAAAACATAAACAAACAACAATAAGAAGAAAATAGTATTCTATTCTTATTCAAGTTTTTACCATTCACGGTGCTGAATCAATAAGTTCAAGCCAAGTAACAACCATTTTATGCAACAGAGAGTTCCAAGAAGCACATGGGACGTTATACCCACATGACCAAGCTGTCTTTCGCCCTTTCAACAATCAATCAATATGGGTTTAAATTTGATCGGAAGAAAATTAAGTACAACTCCAAATGCATAGACATCAATCTTCTCATTAACTTTTCCATACATGAATATTCAGGAGCCAAGTATCTGTAGCAGAAAATAAAAATGGGTTACCAAACAATTACACAATGATAATAATTCTATCATAATATTTACCACGTTTGATTTTGATCACCAAAATCATTTTCAACCACTCCTTTTTCCATTAATATAATATTACATTTTTAAATGCTTCAGGAATAAAATATTCGGAAAAAAAAAGGCCTGAAAGCATCTTGAAATCATGACCAAATATTCATTCATAGACAAAAATTTCACCATAAGCATGTACTTGTGCCTTAAAATAAAAGGAACTATACTTCAATGTAGTCTCTTCCTTACGCCTCTGAGTTCTCATATAGGACCTTGACGTTCTTGTTGCTGTGACAACACAAAGAAAAACATTAAACGTGTTTGATTTTGCTATTAAATATGATGTCATGCTCATTAAAAGAACTAATTATTATGTTTTAGCTTATTCAAAAGGACTAATTATTAAACTTCCCTTCTAATCATACACTAAATCTCTGTCTCAATTATCACAGAAAACATAGCATAATGAATTGAGTGTTTTCAGTATTAGCGATTTGAGAAACCATATATTCATTCAAGTAATAGTAACTAATAAAAACATGGAATTCTCATCATTTTGATACCAAGGAAATAAAATAATGATTAAGACGGTGATAAGCCGTTACAGGAAGACAACACTCAAAGATACACCCACTGTAGTGCCAAGCAAGGGCCTAGAATGGAAAAGAAGGGCCAAATCATAGTAAAAAAATTGGCACTTCTCTGCAGGAAAACACATGCAAACTTTTTGGTAATTAAAGTCTAGGAAATACTTTCAAGGAAATTTCCAGAAAATAAATTAGGTTAAAATAGCTTCAATAAATAAAGAAAAAAAAATTAAAAAATCAATATCTATATACAAAATTAAATAAAAAATATATTACAGATGCCGCAAGGCTCACCAAGACAGTTTAGGCGGGAAAACCTATAAGCTAGACATTATTCTTATTATTATTATTATATTATATATTATTATATATATATACACATACATATATGTATATGTATAATGTAGGAGAGTAATGAAGAAGGAAAGCCGTTATAATAGGAGGATAAAGAAGGAAAGCTATGGTAGACCACTTTTTTAACCATTGTGTGGGAGTATTGAATGGACTGATGGCAAAGAAGAGGAGGAAATGGCATTAATATAGACATTGAACCACAAGGCATACGATGAATTTTCGGTGGGAAAATTGTGGTACTTTTTGTAACGTGCTTCTCTTTTTAATAATATAAATAAATAAATAAATAAATATAAATATAGATATATAATAATAATATAGATTATATTACTAACAACAACTTCAATATAAGTAAAATCCAAGAGTTCTTAATATAAATATCCAATCATTCTACTCTATAAACTAAAATTAATGGAGTCGATAGACCGATGATTTGGTATGTACGCGTTATGGGTATTTTGGATTTTGGTCATTTATTGGTTTTTAGGTAGTGGATTATGTCTATAGTTTTTTGATCTGGGATTATGTCTATAGTTTTTTGTTCTGAATTGGTTATTTACCTTGTTTTTGAAATAACAATAGGGAGATAAGAGAGGAGTATGTGTGATTCTAATCCCGACCTTCCTAACAAAATGTGAAACTCTAACGAATGACACTTGTTTAAGCTACATATACGCTATATATTAATAAACGCTATATATTAATAATGGGTTATACGCTATATATTAATAATGGGTTAACATAACACTTAATTTGGGCTTGGGTTAGCTAATAGGTAACCTAAAATTAAGCTTTACTAAATGGGCTATGCATTTGGGTTGCACCTAATTACAGCCCAACTTAGCTAACTAATATATCAACCCATATCAGTACGATCATTAGTTGCATGGTTGATGTTACTGTCACTCTCAACGGTTTTCTTAAAAAATAACATATCATATATCACATATGAGAGGATACAAAAAGCTAAATAAAATTAACACGTTGTATAATCCAATTAACACGTTGTATAATTCTATTTTTTAACACATCACATCAATTTTAAATTAATGGCAACTATATGGGTCACATATCTATTTTATCAAACTCTTTATCATTTCTTTTGTTCAAATAGAATTATTCATCACTCTATATTATATTGTTCAATAGCCTACTTAAGTGGCGTTTTCTACTTTTCTTCTGAAATTACATTATTTGGCAAAAATCTTACATTCACTAGAAAGATAATACAATTGTGTGCTTTATATTATTGTTGTAAATTGATTATTATATATACAGTACCAACTTCTTGAGTTGTTTTATTTCTTGTGTTTTTTACTCAATTTAACTGTTTATTTTATTTTATAACTATATCCCACAATCATATTAGATTGTAATTCAATTTTCGGTAAGATTTTGTATCAATTATTGACTTTGAATTTTGAGCAATTAGTGGTTGCATGGTTGTTACTGTTGCTCATCGTGACATTTTAGAGTTCGTAGACTAAATTTTCGTGCGAGTCTTCTACGAATAGCGTCATGTTAACGTCGAAACACTTCAAAGTTTTTCTCTATAACTACTTCAAACAAGTATCGACTTCAATAAATGCAATATATGATATAACAACATATGCATTGTTCGTCCTCGACAAAAGGTCACATGGTAGTAGAAGTTAGAAGGTATTCCCATAATCGTCTCAAGTGTTGTGCTTTTCATTTAGTTGATAGTGTACATAATAAAATATAACTACATTCAATAATCGAACTAGTGGTTTGCATCCACAAAATAAATAAATAAATAATAATAATAATAATAATAATAATAATAATAATAATAATAATAATAGAACTAGTGGTGACTGAAAAGTTACTCTTGGGTTCCATGGTTTGATTTCATATAAGAGAAAATATGTACACTTGATGTCAACGTTAGAACACCTAAAGTTTCTTCTTGTAACTACGTATACAAACAAGTATCGGCTTCAATAAATGCAACATTATCACACTGTATATCTTCTCTAGCGGAAAATGTCAAGTAGCACTGGGATATATTCTTATACTCAACTCAGGTGGCATGTCTATCGTTTAACAAATACTGTATATTATCAAATATAACCATAATCGATAACTATAGTCAGATACAATGTGATTTAGTATGTGAGAAAATATGTGCAAATTGATGTCAAAGTTAAAACACCTCAAAGTTTCTCCTCCAACTACCTATACAAACAAGTATCGACTTCAATAAATGCAACATTATCACACTATATATCTTCTCCAGTGGAGAGTGTCAAGGTCAAATAGCACCGGAATATATTCTCATACTCAACTCAGGTGGCATGTCCATGGTTTAACAAATACTGTATTTTATCAGATATAACCATAATCGATAACAACAATCAGATACAAATGTTATTTAGTATGTGAGAAAATCTGCACAAATTGATGTCAATGTTAAAACACCTCAAGATTTCTTCCTGTAACTACCAGCACAAACAAGTATCGACTCTAATAAATGCAATATCATCACACTGTATATCTTCTCCAGTGAAGAATGTCAAGTAGCACTGTGATGTATTCTCATACCCAACTCAGGTGGCATGTTCACCATTTAACAAAAATTGCATATTATCATATATAACCATAGTCGATAATTGTAATCAGATACAATGTGATTTCGTATATGAGAAAATCTGCGCAAATTGATATCAACGTTAAAACACCTCAAAGTTTCTTATTGCAAACTACATGTACAAACAAGTATCGACTTTAATAAATACATCTGATACAACATCACATTATATCTTTCCAATGAAGAATGTCAAGTAGTAGTGAGACGGATTCTCATACTCAACTCAAATGGTATATTCATCGTTTAAACAAATACTATATATTATCAAATATAATCATAGTTGATAACACCATGGCGACTTGAAAAGTACCTCTCATGTTCCACAATCTAGTTTCACATAAGAGAAAATATGGGCGAATTAAGTTGGTACTTTTGTGTTAAAAACAGTCAAAATTCATTCATTGATTGAAAATATCCAACACACAGAACAAATCCATTTTAGGACAGGAAATATCCGAGACACAATTATTAATGGGTAGAGGGGGGAAGGGGGAAGGGGGAAAAACTGAAAAACTCAAAAAAAAGTTCCCACCTTTCCCTAAATTTACGTCCCCGCCAAACACCTCCTATATCTTTCGCCACCCCAACCACCCACCCACCCCCTTATTTAAACCGTTTCCTCGCCGACCGAGCCATACCCATCTCCACTTTACTTTTTTTCTCACTCTCCATTCACTCGTAGGGTTGCAGAAATCGGCGAATGGCGGACGTTACGGACCTTCCTTGCGACTCTGATGGAGTTTGCATGGTGTGCAAGAAGAAGGCGGTGGAGGCTGAGATTCTTACTTGCAAGACTTGTGTCACTCCGTGGCACAGCACTTGCCTCTCGGTCCCTCTCAAAACCCTAGCCGATGCAGCCCAGTGGGAGTGCCCGGACTGTTCGTTAGTCGCCGATCCATCTGGTGGCGCCGCCGCAGTCACGCGGTCGATCTCTGGCGGCGACTTGGTGGAGAAGATCAGGGCGATTGAGGCTGACCCGTCACTCACTGATCGCGAGAAGGCCCGGCTGCGCCAGGCGCTATTGAGCGGGAGTGCTCAATCAGAGGCGCCCGGGGAGCAGAATCAAGAACAGAAGAAGTCAAATGGCGGGAGTAATGAAGTGTTGGCCATTCTTGGAGACAAGCTCAACTGCTCAATCTGCATGCAGCTTCTCGATAGACCCGTTTCTGTATGATTCTTCTATCTATCGTTATGCAATTTTGAATAAAAATGTTTGCTTTGCGGTGTTTGATTGATAAAATTTTGAATTGATAGTCTATACTGTGAATAATATGATGAACTTATATTCTTTTACTCGGAGTTGACCATGATATCTTTAAAGGATACTATTCAGTTCCGAATTTATTCATTTGTTCACTTTTTCACATTTTACTATTTAAAGGTAATATGTTTCTCTTTTCCAAATTCTATTTGGTTTGCCATAAATGTTATTTTTTTTCCTGAAATTTTGTTTCGTTTTGGTTCCCCTCTTTTCATAAAAAGCTCTAGTTTCCCAGACTTTTCTGGCTTTTCTGTTTCCAAATATTTTTGTTTTATTTTTCTAAATTGTGCATTATTAAATAACCACTAAATGGGAAAAATGCAAATGAGGTGAACTCTCTCTCTCTCTCTCTCTCGGTTCCAATCTTAAAATTTTGGAATTATTTAAGAATTTATTTTATGGTGGGAACTGAGACCAATGGAGATTCCAGGTTACACGATGATAGTGGATTTTTCTATTAGTGGATAGTTTGCATCTATTAGGGATAACTTGAAATTTGATTACTTCCTACATAAATGTGTACGGTTAAATGGAGCTAAGGCTATTGATGAATTTGTATGGGCAAGTTTGTGTGTTTCATTATGCATAACATCTGTTATCTCAAAGACTTATTTTCATGGAAATTTAACAAATTTTACGTGTTTTATTTACTTCACTATTGCTGTTTCTATTTTGCAAAAATAAATATTTTTGTTGATTAGTCATTTCACATCTATAGGCATTTATGTTTGGCTTTACATCCTGTGTTGGAGTTAGAAGGAAAGTCACTTATTGAGATGCGACCACGTGTAATAACCTTCTACGTACTCCAATGTGAATCTTCTGTATACTGTATGTGAAAAGGGTGGCAATTCAATGATGAGGACTAGAATTGATTTTGACTTTGATATTACCCAATAATGAATTGCGGTCTCTCTAGGAAGTTAATATGATTGTCCTGCTCAGACACCTTAACAATTCACACTATTCTCATGTGACCAAGTCTAGTTATTAGTTGCATGTATCAAGTTTCTTTGTGAAATGTCTCTGGTTTATGGACTTCCGATTCAACCAGCTGGCCAGACTAGTGGGTTTAGTATTGCTTCGCCACTCCCTCTATAGCTGAGGAAGTGCTTCTTAAGGTTCTTGGTTTCGGGATATGGTTTAAAAAGAAAATTGTTACAGTGAAGTCAAGAAAGCCTTATCTTGGATATGGCTTTTTGCTAACCAATATATATTTGTTAAAGGACATAAACTGTAACCTAGAATTTGATAGTTGTATAGTTGAATTTGATTTTTTTTCTTGCAAATAACTGATGAATGTTCTTACTGATGCAAGAGTTTAAGATATACGTTCCGGTTTTTATAGTTTGGACATGATATGGCTTTACTTATTCTTTGCTTCAGACACCATGTGGCCACAATTTTTGTTTGAAATGCTTCCAAAGATGGGTAGGTCAGGGAAAGCGTACTTGTGCGATCTGTCGCGTGGCGATACCACCCAAAATGGCAAAAGAGCCCCGCATCAACTCTGCTATTGTTATGGCCATTCGAAATGCAAAAATGTCCCAGTCTAA
>CAVNYN010156308.1:486-13119 GCA_963692815.1 Nyctanthes arbor-tristis
CTCTACGGGAAGGTCTTTTATTTGCTCAAGAACACCAACTAGAACTCACAGCCGTTGAGACTGATCATTTGGCTTTGATACAAAGTTTAGAGGCCAGATCGGAATATCATCCTAATGCAACAATTCTACGCGAGGTTATATCGCTTTTGGTGAATATAGTTCATCGTACTTGTAGTTATATTCCCCGAAAGGCGAATATGACTGCCCATTCAATCGCTACCAAGTCATTTCACATGGTTTTAGTTGTAATTCTATGGATTATGTACCTTTCTTTTTATGTTATGTGATTTCGCATGATCTACAAAATGAAACTTTCCTTCAGAAAAAAAAATAATAAATATAAGCTTCACATTCTTTTTGATACATTGGGGATGTAAGAGAGGGAGGGAAATAGGGGAAGGGCACGTGTGGTTCGAACTTAGGGCCTCTTGTCTGGAACGTGAGAAACCTAACTACTGTAATATTTGTTCCAACCATATAAACTTCACTTTTTCAATAACATTAATTACACATTTCTTAATTTGTGTGAAAATAGGACAATCTATCTTTGTAGAATGCGAGGAGTAATATAACATGTAATAGCACCAAATATTAATCTTAGTGACACCGGAAGTGTCAAAAATTTGACAAGAGAATGTACAAATTTTATATACTAGTAAACCCAAACTAATGGGTACAATTAGGGTTGAGAAAAAAAATGGGACAAAGCGGCCCGAATAGACTTGGTCCGGGGGAGGTTTCCTAAAACCACAGATTGATTTCACTTAGTCACATCAACGTGGTTTTGGGCGACCAAAACCACGTTAAACTGACTAAGTGAAAACCTACCGAGTCGGTTCAGGCGGTTCAATTTTCTTTATTTTTTTAAACAAAAAATGGTTTTCAACCGAACATTCACTTATATGAAGCCAATTCCTTGTCAAGATCCAAGCACAGAATCTATATATATGTGCTTGGATCTTGTAATAGGATTATTCCCATGTGCACAAATCAACATGATTTTTTCTTGTATGACCCATTGCTGAGAAAGTTGTAAAAAATGGCCAATGCAAACGTCCCATGACCACCATGGGGTTTGGCTTTGGTGAAAGTTATAAAGAATTGTAGTGATTTACTCTTAAGATGGAGGTAGACATATGGCAATGAGTTACAGTTTGAACTCTTGTAACATTTGGAGGATTAACAATTTTATAATGACGGAGTCCTTTTGTGTAATTTGGGTATATTTGCACATGGGAATCTACGTTACAAGTTATGTTATTGTAACAAACTATTTTATTTTTGTAAAAATTTATGTTCTTTGTCTAATAATTTATATTATTAAATAATCTATACTATTTATGTAACAAGCTAATGTAGAAAACATGATAGAATGGATCGACGTAGAATTGGACCCAATATCAGGTTGAAATTTTGGTGTTTTGGTGTTCGGTGCAGAATTTAGCATATAATACCTTCTTAGAAGTAGAAAGAGAAGCGATTGAGGCTCATACTTTAAGGTTGGTAAGCACCATCAGTTTCCGGTCATTTGAGGTTGTTTAAGCCTTCAAATTTACATTTTTCTATTTTTTCCAGTTTTTTTATAATTTAATTTTTTATTTTCTTGGCCATAAGCTTGTCTACAGTTATTTAAATACCGTTCAAACTTGTTTTAATAATTTATTACATAATAACAACTATGTTATTTGCATAACAATCTATGTTATTTGTCCAACAAGTTACGTTAGATAGCACATTATGTTATTTGTATAACAAGTTCTGTTATGTGCAAAACAAGCTATGTTATTTATGTAACAGGTCTTGTTTCTTTTGTAACAAAATATGTTATGTGTGTAACAATATATATTATTAAACAATTTGTGTTATTTGTATCAGAAACTATGTTTTTTGTGCAACAAACTATGTTATTTGTAAAAAAAAAAATCTATGTTATTTGTTTAATAAGTTATGTTATTAGTTTAACAAGTTATGTTATTTGTATAACGACATATATTAAAATAGTATAATATCATCTATTATATAAATTAAAACGTCAAACAATTGATACTATATGAATTTAAAATAAAAAATGATTAAAAAGAAAAGAAAGAAAATAAAGAAAAAATGGAAAATAAGAAAAGTAAAAACAAAAAAGCTTAAAAAGAAAAACAAATTCCAGCCGGCATGGTCTCTGGAAACTGGCTGGCAGAAATTTGGGTGATTGGCAGGCTGTCGGTCGGTCGAAATCCGGCCAATGGGGAAGGTGTAGGGGTCGGGTTGGGTGGGTAGTGGGTTAGGGGAATGGTGTGGGTATTAGAAAAAATATCTATTAAAGAAAAAAAATGATAAAAATATTAAAAAATAAACAATAATATACCTTGTTATCTGTGTAACACTGTATGTTATGCAGTTTTTTTCGAATTTAAAACATTTACCAAATATTTTTGGAAAAAAATAAAGTTAGGTAGGTATTTGCTAGCAGACCCTAAAATTTAAACCATAATATTGGTACTGATTGATGACTGTAAATCAATGAAACAGTTGAGAGATATGGTTCTGGAACAACTCACAGTTCACAATTTCTTGAGCTATCTTGTCAAAATTTTGTTTTGCACATTATTCACTATTCAATTTGGATTTCGAGAGGTATGATGTTAAAATTGTAAGATATATATATATATATATATTTATTTATTTATTTATTTATGGTCTTCAAGTGTTAGCCCATTTGGAGCTTTGGGCTATGACGTTCAAGGTCTTCAACTATTTCAAGGGAAGGAAGGGATTGTTAAAGCTGATAGGATTAATATACCATACCTATGGAAGGTGAAGATGAAGAATTGATTGAGATTCTTTAGTTCTTTTATTTGATTTGTTTAGAGAAGTCGTTATATCTTTGTAATAGGGTGCATGTATTTAGCTTATTTTTCGAAGTTTATAATTGTATTTTTATCTGAAGGTAAGTTTCATTTTTTTCCCTCCCCACCTTATTGTATGGAGTTTTGGTTTATTATTAAAAAGGTAGGAGTGTCCAACCCCCATCCCAGGGGCAGAGCCAATGCGGAGCTGTAAAAACCACCCCATTTCCTTTATGTTGTTTTCTTTAAAAAAAGATATAGCTGAATGATATATTTTATTTTCAGAAAAAAATACTTAATGCTTCATGTTGTGATTTTTTTTTTAATTTCGACATAGAAATTGGGTGCCAATCAAACAGACAAATAACTTTTAAGTATTTTGTGAAGATAACAATTTTGAATTTCAATTTGAAAATACAGTTGGTACTTCGTATATAGTAGCTTTTGTGCATCACAAGGGCGATAAAGTATTTTTTGATGGAGCTCCAATATAAAGAAAGTATTTTGGAACTCTTTTAGAAATACCGCTTACACATTGAGTTTAATTACTTGAAAAAGGAAGCACAAGAAGTAATAGATAATTTCTCCATGTTTCTTGACAAATGTAAATGTTTTTTTTGATATATTTACAAAATTAAGATGCATTAATTTATACATTATATATATATATATATATTCAAAAAGTAGGTGGTCGCAATCCGTCCTGGTCATATGTGTCACGTATTTACTCTTGGTCACAAAACTCAAGAGTGAGCATTTGAAGTCTTGAGAACTTAACTGCTGTTGTCCATTCATTAGCAACTTGAAGAGAATCCCAAGCTTCCTTAGTAGTCCTGTAATTAGTAACAAGCTTAAATTGATTTTGATCTATAAAGAAAAAATAGCATTTAAAGCTTTGAAATTCCATCCACATGTAGTATTTTCTTCAACAGTATATTGAGTTTCAGGCTTAACAGAAACAGTGCTATCCGCAGCTGTGACAGTGGGTGCTATGTAACCAGTACAAATAGATGTCCAAGCCCTATTATCAATAGACTGAATATATATTTACATATGAACTTTTCAATATGCATAGTTAGCCCCATCTAGAATATGTGGTTTAACAGAAGATATATCCATATCTAGATGAATCTGATCTTACTAATAACTTAAGTGAACCCGCTCTGATATCAATTGTAAATTCATGGTTATCTAGACTCTAATTAGGATGTATCATGTCTAGATCTTTTTCTAGTGTAAAGTGTAACACGACATAGATGTGTCTAACTCAAGTACGAATACGGAAAATAAAAATACCAGAATGATGATGTAGAAACCCAACTGGGAAAAACTACAGACACCCTTGCCACGGGACAAACAAATCCACTAATTACGAGGTAACTTTAGTACAAAGAAAGAATAAAAAAGTGCTATCACAATAGACACTCAACAATCAAAAGAAAAACTTATAAAAGATTCTCTTTTTACGCCTTTTGACATGAGACAACTCCCATTACTCCTTCTTTCTCCCGCGCGCCTCACGAAAAGTCTATCAAACTCCTAGAGATCTTCGAAACTCATCTTGGGATGACTTGACCTCCTAAACTACTTGAACCTCCTGTGGATATGTTGTTCGCACATATTTGGTCGCCTACCGCGTATTACGAAGGGTTGCCAAACAAACACAATATGGAAAAACTCGAAAGTCCGTGCAAGACCAAGTCTCACGCGTTACAGCAGTGTTTGTATTCTCTTCTTGCGATCGAGCTCTTTAGAATAATGCACAGATCAATTTCTTGCTCAACTCAGCTCTCATTGGAGACTCTCTTTGACCTACAAAGAGATTATACATATATAGGCATGAGTTTGAATTCTTATATATATCAAGAATCTAACTTATCATATACATATAGTAGAAAGAGAATTAAGGAAAGTTAGAATAATTAGCTACCATAAACCCAAATTTACCTAATTCTAATTGAACTCTACATGTGCATAAACGAGGACTCTACTTAAACATGGTAATAACGATTCAACTTAACTAAGAAACCTTATATCTTGCATGTAAGGAATCCTTGTACCATAGGAAAAGGTACACACGCCTCAACTTTTTCTTCCGGCCCAAGACAAACTGAATTTGCATGCTAAAAATTAAATCACACGTGAATACAAGTCATGCAAAAAATTGTGACATAATAAAACAATGTTTGACATTTAATCAAAAATTAGGAATGCCAAGTTTAAGGATTTTTAATACCAACACCTTGTTATCTGTGTAACACAGTTTGTTACACAGTTTTTTTTTCGAATTTAAAACATTTACAAAATATTTTTGGAATAAAATAAAGTTAGTCAGGTAACCCTAAATTTTAAACCATAATATTGGCATTGATTGATGACGGTAAATCAATGAAACAGTTGAGAGATATGGCTCTGGAACAACTCACAGTTCACAATTTCTTGAGCTATCATCTTGTCAAAATTTTGTTTTGCACATTATTCACTGATCAACTTGGATTTCAAGAGGTGTGATGTTAAAATTGTAAGATATATATCTTACATATATACAAATTTTTTCTCATATATACAAATTTTTTCTCCCAAGATTATTGTTCATCCCCTCACATTTAATTGTACCTTGGAACATTGTCTTTACTAAATTGCCCTCACTTTTTCTCAGCCAATTTCCTATTTTACCCCATTCATCTCCCTCGTTCTCTGTCTCTGCCTCTCTCTCTGTCTCTCGTGGTTTTTCTTATCATCATTCGCTTGAAGTCTGATAGAATTGGGCCTGGGAAAATTCGCGTTCATCGTCATTTGCCTTCTTCTTGTTTGTTCTCTTCTTTTTTGTCACTTATGCTCTTCTCAAGAAATCCACCCAATTCAGAGATTGAGTGTTGAATATGTTGATCTCTCATCTGATTTCTTCAATTACCTTGGCTTCGATGATACGCAGCTGTATGGTAAGTCTGATTTCTAAGAAATTTGGCTTTTGCTGATTGTTGCAATTTTTCTTACCTTTTTCTTGAAGAGGTTTGATTTTATGTGTCTTCTTATATAATGTTTTCTAATTTTTATTTGCTAAATTATTGCCTTTAGCTTGTGTCCGAGTTTGACATTGTACCTCTGAAAAGATGAAGTAGATTACCCATTTGTTTGATTGTTCTGGTTGATGTTCATTGTATTGAAATGGGTTATTTAGCTTCTTGAAATAGTGTGTGTTCTTGATTTCTGGTAGCTTCTTAATCACCATTCTAGATTACTTGCACGTATGAGAAGATTCTAACCTATTGATTTAGGCTTAAAATTTGGAAATACACAAGTTTTTTCTGAAGTGAAGAAGAATTAATAGTGTTGAATTTCGGGCTAATCTGTATGGTATACACTTTCTTTCTTTCTTTCTTTTCTTTTTTTTTTTAAGTTAGCTTCAATTTTAGATTAATGCTTTAGATTGCTATTTAAATCAATATTTATATTTTTGTTGGTAATGCAAATGAATGTGTGGTCTTTCTACCGTTTCTATTGGTCAGTAGCAAGGTGTTAATTTTTCTTTCTTAAATTTTTGCTGCTTAGAAAATATAGCGGATTAAGATGCTAAAAAATAAGGGTTAACTTCCTTAAACAAAAATAGAGGACTAAGGATTTAAGAATGTTTGTTAGATTTTTTTATGGTAAAAAATAAGTAAGAGGAAATGCCATATAATTGATGGCTGCTGGAATGGTTTTGAAATTTCCTTTACATGATGGATCAATTAGAGTTTTGCAAGATAATCTAACGGCTGAGTTTGTGATGGTGTCACGCCCCCGCTAACTTTACAATATTTCTGAATATCTTAGGGAAATTTACAAATTCGGTAGCGGAAGCTTTTATTCAAATAACGGGGACAGGACGTGCGAAACAATCCAATTTATCTTATCTTACTGAGTTTAATAGATAAAGATAATTTCATAAGTTAACAAATCATCAACCTTTTAAAGAAATATTAAAGGTAGGTTTTTCAAGAAATATGAAAACACAAGAAATTGTATTAATAAACATATTTCATTGATTTCCAAGGTGGGCCAAATCATTAGAAAACTTTTACAATGAAAAGTAGAATTCAAATCAATAGAAGATTATATCTCTCTATTGTCTTATATGTTATAAGATGTAAAAACATTTATACTATAGGGATGGGTATAAAAGTATTAAATTCGTGATACCTTCAAGAACAGGTTTACACTACATGCACAACTCTACTCCCGTTTACGAGCACGATCCAACTCCCAGCTAGCCCTACTTTTTAATTGTTATGACTCCAATATCTACAAAAATTGTAATAAGTGGGGAGTGAGTACAACGTACTCAGTGAATAACATAATCGTTTGATTCACTTTTCGTTTATGAAACTCATTTCCAAGAAAATACATTGCATGTACAAAGCTTTTCAATGCACAAAAGGGCCCTATCGCTAGTTAAATTACTACCCGTGGTGCGCGCCAGATTCAATTCAATTAAGTGGATCCACAATGAACCCTGGTAGACCCATACCGAGATTCTAATTCAAAGCAAACACCACACTAATCTTCCCTATTTCGGGATCATTGAATGGGTCATAGTGTAGGAAACAAATCAGGATGACCAAGACCACACAGTAAGGCCATACAATTACAAAGCAAATCAAAACGGGTAGAGCATTAACTAGCGATACAAATGCAATAAACAAATCTTTCTTTCAATAATAATGCATTCAATCCATATTTGTCTCATCAAAACCATCAATCAAATATACATTTATCTTATCAAAACTTTATGCATGTAGAAAAAGAATCAAAGTATTAGGTTACCCACTTCAAATATTCTTCGAATAATCCACGTGAAGAAGTATCCTTAAAACCTTGATATTCCTCAATTAAAACTATCTTTCAAGTTATAATCCTTCTATATATGGTAAAAGACTCTTTTCAAAGGACAAATAGATATTTTGACGGGTTTTTATCGGTTTTCTCTTTCCCTAGGCCAAGTTGGACGAATTTTAGAGTTCGAGAGAGAAAAGGGAAGTGGGTTTGAGAGAAAAATGAAATCCTTAGCCCCTTTATATAATGGTTAGGATTTAGCTAATTTTAATAACTTTTGAGTTCCGCCAACTATATCGTGACAAGTGGCGCCAACCATATCTTGACAAGTGGCGCAAATCACCCCATGACAAGTGGCGGAGTGTGGCACCGCACACTTGTCGGGAAATTGTCCAAGAAATCATTCTCCTTGCATTATCTTTCAATCAAGTTCACAATCTTCAATTCATGTCAATTAAGTCATTACACTTTAGTTTATGTCAATTATTAACCAAGATCTTTCTTTAGCGTCAATTCAATAACAATATTTTGATCTTCAAGCAATCTTTCAATGATATTCAAGTAATTCTTTCAAAACAACAATTTCGTTGCTTACCTTAATTTGTAGAAATTTTCAGGATGTTACAGATGGTTTCTTTGCATTTGGCATCACTGCCACTAAAAACCATTTTGGCAGCAGCAAAACCTATTAAACCTAAACTTCCCTCTCACTATGAGTTGCAACAGTAAATAGTTTGTACAACTGATTCTAATTGAAGGAAAGTGTTAAAGTCAAGAGCAATAAGTGGAAGTATCATATTAGAAATATGGATAAAATTCAAGAATCTAAAGTGTTAGCAAAAATTAACATATTTCACAACTTTTTTTTTTCAATTTGTTGTTATTGTTAATGAAAAACTCCCAGAAAGGAATACCAAATTATCCACGGATTGTTCTTGCTAGATCAAATAAAGGATTTGGCATTTCATGGATGCATTGGAGGTTGCTCAATGCTGTGAAATTCATAAGGGTATCCTGACTTCAAATTGCTTAAGTCTTTCTTCGAAATTCATTTTTTCGTTCACAGTGTTTAAGGCACCAATGAAGTAGTAACATATCTCTTAATAAACATCGAGAGTGAAGGAAGCCAAATGCTTTATAAATCATGTTTTATTTTTCTCTACAATTATATCTAGGATGTTTTATTATTATATTTAATTTACATACTGTTGTTTAGTATTTTTGAATTATTTGATTTCATAATGTTAATATAATGCATTTTGTGTTACAGCATGTGACTGATTTATCTGGCAAAGAAACCTTGGTTCACATTACTGGTATAAACTGTTGCTTAACATTTTGATTGGAGTTTAAAATTCTCTCGATTATTTATCTGCAAGTTGCTTACTGTTTGGTTAGTTTCTTTTGAACTTGGGCCCTACTTGCTTGTTATCTATGGATCCATTGTTAGGTCAAGAGTAGTAAATGGGCTGCAATAAAATATTTATTACCATGGTTTGTATATCCTTTCAGTTTCGTGCCTGTGTCAAATTGGTTGATGGAAAATATGATCTTGTTTTCGTTTTAGCTTGTGATTTATGAATTAAGCAGAAAATTGAACCCTTGGCCAAATACTATTGCTATCACATGTTTTTTAATTGTGCGAACTCAGTTAATTCTTTTGCTTTACAGAGGATATACTTGCAAATTGCAAATGCAATGAACTTTCTTTGTTGTAAGAAACTACATAGGGGTGATTCCTGTAGGTGGATTTGATGTCTATTTGTTTTAGATATTGTACCTTGCTGTACAGTCAGTACAGATAATATGTTGGTCTACATGTTGTGTCGTAAAATCTTTATTCTATCGTATAGTTGATATTGTACATTACAAGCTTTGAGATCTTATAGAATTCCAGCATTGGAATGGCTTAGTTGCAACAACTATAATAGATTCATTAGTTCTTCATCTCAGCATCTAATTGCATGGGGTATTATGTGAAGGTGAAAGCAAATAGCGATGAATCTTCCCCATATTGTGCCCTTGAATAATCCAAAGAAGTTTACTATGTAAGCTTGGTTCAGGTTTTAGTTGCAGTTTTCCATCAGATTTCTGATGAACTCCACTGGTGCTAGGCATTGAACCTCAAGGAACATGGCATAGCTGCTTCTTATATGTATTGGCTATGTTATTAATACTTTAATGTCATTTTTACTTAAAAAACTATATGAAATTATAGTAAACTGTCCACTCGAATTGTAGTAAAAAATAAAACTAAACACATGCAATGCATGTGCGCTCACTAGAGAGTGTGTGTGTGTGTGTGTGTGTGTATCTTCATGGTCTTCAACTGTTAGCCCATTTGGAGCTTTGGGCTATGACGTTCAAGGTCTTCAACTGTTTCAAGGGAAGGAAGGGATTGTTAAAACTGATAGGATTAACATACCATACCTATGAAAGGTGAAGATGAAGAATTGATTGAGATTCTTTAGTTCTTTTATTTGATTTGTTTAGAGAAGTCGTTATAGTTTTGTAGTAGGGTTAGTTTTGTAGTAGGGTGCATGCATTTAGCTTGTTTTTCGAAGTTTATAATTGTATTTTTATTGGGAGGTAAGTTTCATTTTTTTCCCTCCCCACCTTATTGTATGGAATTTTGGTTTATTATTAAAAAGGTAGGAGTGTCCACACCCCTCCCCGGGGGATAAAGCTAAGGCGGAGCCCTAAAAGCCACCCCAATATCGTTATGTTGTTTTCTTTAAAAAAAGATATATTTTTTTAATACCCCAATATATATATTTTTTTTTTTTACTTTCGGAAAAAAATAATACTTAATGGTTCATGTTGTGATGTTTTTTTTTTAATTTCGGCATAGAAATTGGATGCCAATCAAACGGAAGAATAACTTTTGAGTATTTCGTGAAGATAACAACTTTGAATTTCGTGAAGATAAAGTAGTTTTTGATGAAGCTCCAATATAAAGAAAGTGTTTTGGAACTCTTTCAGAAGTACCACTTATATTTGAGTCTAATTAGTTGAAAAAGGCAGCATATATGAAGTAATAGATATTTTCTCCGTGTTTCTTGACAAATATAAATGTTTTTTGATAAATTTACAAAACTAATTTATACATTATATATATGTTGAAAAATTAGGTGGTCACAATCACCGTCATGGTCACATGTCACATACTTACTCTTCGTCACAAAACAACCCATCACACTACCATGACACCGCCTGTCGCACCACCGTTACACTGCCATCACATCACCGGTAATAGTCACAACTCAACTCTGACGAATGGCAACTCAACTCCGGCGAGTCACAGGTACACTTCAACGACTTAACTACTGTTGCACAGCTAGTCACACTCACAAAAACGAAGACCTCTGGCGAATCACAACAATACCACCACCACAACCACCATACGGACCTTAGTCAATGTATCAGAACCCTAGCCCTCATCCTAGCTTATGAATTTTCTAGAACATACTACTATGGGGATCCAAATCGACGTGTATGCATATAGTTCTACCGAGGACTTTGATGGGCCACCAAAAGGCCTAGCTTAAGTTGTGTTATTTTCAAGACCTAGCTTCCCTCCTTAAGTTGTATTACTATATATTTTCCTTTTTATTAGTCTTAATAAAATAGCCACTTCAGTAGCCTTTGCTTTAAAAAAAAAAAAAAAAAAAGGAAAAAAGGAATTCATGTTAAAATTCTTGAACTAGAAAGTTGCAAATATTCTGTCAAAAGAAAAAAAAATGAACAAAATAATCAATTGAAAATATAATGAATTATATACATGAAGCATGTAACATTCATGTGCTCCCATGCTCCCAACCACCATCACACATTACAAAATTCCAACCCGTCAAATAATTAAATCCGTTCAATCACTACATTTACGAGCCAATAATTAATAAAAATAACTACTTATAAAAAAATTTAAAAAAAAGGGAAAACAAGGCTATAAATGTACCATTGGCAATGCAGGAAAACTCCCATCAATATCCACATGGGCTTGTTCCCTTTGGGGACTTTAATAATTCAAAAAGTAATATTATTTTCAATTATTCAACTCAACAAATTAAAATAATAGAATCATATGATATCAAGAATCTGTGACAGCAAATACAACAAGAAATACCAAAAAAAAAAAAAAGGTAATTATTAAGCAAGCCATTAATTAGTCATAAACAATCCAGCAGACAATATATAAGTGCATTGCTTATTGTCCATTACAAATGTCCCAAGATCTTTCATATCTATATAGTATAGAACAAATTACAGACAACCCGGACCAACGAAAAAGGAAAAAATTGAAAAAGGAAACAAAATACAGGCACATAGAAGCGACATCTTGATCGAACGATACACATGTGCTTCGTTTTACAGTCGATAAATAGTGGTGATGAATACAATTCAGCACCTGCTCTTGCATTTCTCCATAGCCCTTGGAGCTGAAATTTAAAAAGAAAATCTGTTAACAAATTTAATACAAAGCTTAGTCTTTTCATGTCACAAGCCTAATTAAAGTTTAATATATGAATAAAGTACGTAGTTGAATAATGCATAAAAAGATTGTTTAATGGGGGAATTAAGAAAGAAAATAGTACTGAAAAACAGATCTCAATTTCTTGTAAAAATACATACCAAGTCCAATGGCTTCTGATCCTTTCATTATGCGAAGGCGCTTGCAGGAATCAACAAACATCCTACATGAAAAAAAAAACCCGATTAGTGGTCGAGAAATTAAAGACTATTAGAATGATCATTCCTTTGCTAATCCAGATACGTTAAGTTAGTTTTTCAAAGATTTTGCACGTGTACAGTAGTGCACAGTAGAGAAACAGAAAATCACGAGAGAATTAGAATGAGAATCTTACTCCCATGGTACGTCGCCCACGAGCATCCAGTCGCCATCCTTATCCTCATAGGTAGGCACATACTCAGAACTGTTCAAGAGATCCATCAATTTGCTTTCATTCATGAAATCTATCAT
>CAVNYN010156359.1:612-11847 GCA_963692815.1 Nyctanthes arbor-tristis
ACCCTCTCTTCGACGGCAAAACCATCCTAAAAATTTGGAACCTCAACAAGGTAGCTCTAATTATTATACATAGCTTTTTAATTTTTCTTTTTCTTACCAATTTGACATGGATGATATTCAAATATCACGCAGTATGGAGGCGTGGTAGGTGCATTCAACTGCCAAGGTGCTGGATGGGATTCCAAGGAGCAAAGAATAAAGGGCTACTCCCATTGTTACAAGCCAATTTCTGGTTCTGTTCATGTGAGTGATATTGAATGGGATCAGAAGAAGGAAGCATCAGAAATGGGAGAAGCTGAAGAATATGCCGTCTATTTGAGTGAGGCTGAGGAACTGATGGTAATGGCGTGCAATTCAAAGGCCATTCCAATAACTATTCAGCCATCTACATTTGAGATTTTCAGCTTTGTCCCAATTAATAAGATTGGCCAGACTTTGAAATTCGCTCCCATTGGACTAACCAATATGTTCAACAATGGAGGAACAATTCAAAGCCTGGTTTACAAAGAGACTAGTGCTGGGGTTGACGTGAAGGGTGAAGGGAATTTCTTGGCGTATTCCAGTATGTCACCAAAGATATGCTACCTCAATGGTGCACAAGTTGGATTCAATTGGTCTGAAGAGGGCAAACTGGGGTTGCACCTTCCCTGGACTGAAGAGAACGATGGCATTTCTAGCGTCACTTTTGTTTTCTGAGTCCTGATTATACTCTTCCCTTACACACTAGTAGATTATTAATTATACATGAATGTTTAATTAGTTTTGGTTTTTTTGAAGCCTGGTATTGTTTGGGCTTCAAAGTCAGTTGCATGTACACTTTCTCAAAAAGAGGAGGACATCGGTATGCATGTGATTACTCTCTATATGATCCCCGAAGTATGTATGTATATTTGGGGATTATAATTGAATGTGTGTGGCATTCTTGAATTTTTATTTTATTTTTTTAATTGCTTATCAAGTTTGTGATCTATAGACTCTATATATGTATTGCATACACAAACGATGATCAAGTCCTCGTATTGGGTCAGACAATTATTTTCTTCACTTTTTCCCCCTTACTGTTAAAATAAATATTTATTCAGATACACGCACACACTTATTATTATAAAGCCGGAACCTGAACCAGCAGACGGGGACTTGCACACAAGGAATCCATTATCCGA
Source organism: Nyctanthes arbor-tristis (assembly GCA_963692815.1). Lineage (NCBI taxonomy): Eukaryota > Viridiplantae > Streptophyta > Magnoliopsida > Lamiales > Oleaceae > Nyctanthes > Nyctanthes arbor-tristis. The sequence continues at coordinate 1,776 of CAVNYN010156359.1, forward strand.
GAGCATGACAAGACTAGATATGGTTATGATGATAAATGGAAGTGATAAAAGATAACAAGGGGTTGAAAACAAGCCGCAAAACAGCAAAGCCGAGTTAGTTTAGCCGGCTCAAAGGTTTCAGTACAATGGAAGACTAGTGGTGTTGTGTTGGATTCAGATTGGCTCAGCCCCGATCCAACAAGCCACAAATTAAGGCCAAACGGGAACCTCCCACCCCCTGCCCATTTTCTTTCTTTTTTTTTTTTTTTTAAATTAAAATATTAATTTTTTATATCTTATTGAAAATGCACCTAACCTTAACGGATGAATTTGACGGTTTCTGTCACTAGAGACGAAATTGGGCATTTCTTCAAAGGCTGAGGACACACAGAAGAAAAATTAAAAGTTAGAGACGTAATCTATAAACATTTGAAAGATTAGAAATGTTAGGTGTAAATTATCCTACAATAAACACTTCCTCAATAAATATTTATCAAATGTCTAACGCATACATGTAGCAGATTTTCATATATGCAATCAGATAGTTTTTTTGGAAAATTTAAATATTTGTCAGAAAGCAATAAAAGTGTGACGAGAAGTGCTATTTATACACATAAAGTGTACAATTTTTGTACACACACCCCTGAATTTACCCACACTCCTCAAAAGTTGTGATTTTAAGGAAAATTGGACAAATGACATTTAAGTAAATATAAGAAGGTGTGTAACAAAATTGTACACTGTGTGTACAAATATCATTTCTCAAGCGTGACTACTTACATTCTTCTTTTTTTTCTAGACATTAATATGTGCTACAGAAAAAAATAAAATACAAGAATGCAACATCATTAAAGACACGTGGGAGCAGTAGGGTTCATAATCCGTCACTTTAGCCGGGCAATTGGGTTTGGTGTAATAGGAGTAGTATTATTACCAAAAATTTTCTTTTCCCAAGTATTTGTGTATTAGTATCTGTTTGAAAACCAAATATATAGTTGTTCCTTCCATTGATCCGCGCAATACTAGAAATGTTGGAGCATCATTTCATAGTTTCATTATTTTGAAACGCCAATTAAGGTAGACATTTTTAATAGCTATTGACTTCAAAATAAATGATCCAAGAAAATTATGTCATTTATAATTGTCATAGCCAAAATAAAGACTTATCAAGACTGGTATAAATGGATAAGTCGGGGCAATGTCCGTTGGAAATTTGTGTAAACAAAATTAAGATAAGATTTTAGATTGGATATAGAGTTCTATCAAGTAAAAACTACTTCATAAATAAAAAAAAAAGTATTAAATTGATTATTTAACTTCACATATTTTGTTGCATCATTTCCTTCAAATTTCACGATTTTTTTGTGGTAATAGTTGAATAAGATAAAAACCTCATTCTAATACATTACCATCTAAAATTGTTGTCTCAAACTTGATCAAGTTTTCAAGAAACTCATTGCATGTGAATCGCTGAAGTGATCTCAATCAATAAGTTGGGGCAAGAAATTAAGCAACAGCTTCAATTCTTTTGCATCAAATTTTAGCGGCGACTCTTAGCTATAAGCTAGAACCGACCAATCAGCTGAATATGTTAGAACATCCAAAAAGACATATGGTGCGGCGCGTAATTTGATGAGAAAAAAGTGCAGCAAGGCGGTTGGAAGTTTGGAGGGTCCTTTGATCTGACCGTTGAATTTCAACTAATTTAACTGACCGCTGATTGATGCTTCTTTAGGAAAGGCAACACGTGTAATTTTTGAACTTGTACCCCGCTTTCAACGTCTCAAAGTAACAGCACAGCATTATCCTTAATACACAACGCTACGTGTTACCATCGACTTTTCTTTTGCCACAAGTCTTGCCGCCGACCACGCTTTTATCCTCAAACTTCCAAGCTAGACAAACCAACGCTAGTTTATTACTATTAAATAAATAGTCCTTTCCTCCCCCACAAAGATGTTTCGTTATTACTTTTTCATCCGTCTTAAATTATATTCCTCTTTTCTTGTTATAAATATAAAAGTATAATAATAATAAGATTGTGAGTTAATTAAATTTACTTTTTGAATAGTATTGATGAGTAAATAAGTGTATAATAGAAATATCGTATGTTAAGTTTACTTTTCAAAGTATACTAAATAACTTTTTTTTTTAATTTGTGTGAAAATATAAGAGGAATATATTTTTGTGTGATGGAGGGAGTAAATAGTAGTATGAAAGAACTAGATTCTCACCCCGTGCATTGCACAGAATATATCAAATCTAATTTTATCTTAATATTACTACAAAATGTTAAATAATGTATTATTAGCCACATTGAACTCAAATATTTAAATTATGTTATTGTTAACTAATAGTTATTATATTTTACTCGATATGAAATGTTATTAAGTGAATTTATTAGAGATGACAAAAAAACTCGTCAAACCCGATACTCACAGGTATTGAACCCTATTAAGATGGAGAATACCCCACTAAACGTGTAATTAGGTCTAGAATGGAATAAAAAAAAAATTGGTCCGACTTGAGAATGGGTCGGGGAAGGTTATCACACTTTTTACCCGGGAAAGTTTATCACACTTTTTACCCTATCTAGCCCGTTTAATCGTTATAAAAATCTTTACAATAAAATTTTAGTTGCTTGAAAAGTAAAAAGATAATGAAACTTATCAAGAAAGTTTAGTAATTTCAATCACACTCGTAATTATATCTTGCGGATACCGTCTGTGTTTATAATATTATTCATTAACTAAAAAATGAAAATAAAATATATAAATATATAAATGGGCCAATAAATTAGTTATTACCGCCCTGCCACTCCGACCCGTTCCCGATTTAAGTGGGGATGGGCACGGGGATAGGACGAAATTTTTTTTGATGGATAGAGTAATGGGTATAGCATAGCCGATCTCGACCTGACCTATTATCATTCCTAGATTTCAAGAAATCAAAAATTTTATTATTCTCTATGACTATACTGTAATGAGAATTTTATAAATTATAAAACGTAAGTTTAACCATATTATATAACTGGATAACGCATTGATTTAAAAGTATATAAAAATAATTAAAAATTAACACATAAGTTAAAAAAATAGTCTAATCCAAATTACGAAATACTTTTTAGATAACATATATTAAAAATTTTTGAATTAAAAAATAAAAAAATTTGAATATAAATAAATCTATTAAAATATCTAAGAAGATAAGATATACATCCAATATATAGGGTAAGATATACATCTAACAAACAAATTATCACAAAATTTACCTAACATGTAAGTAAAAGTATAGATAATTTTGGCGGGAAAAATACAATACAAAAGTACCACAGACTAATTTCTTTTTAGATATATATAGATTAGTTAATAGCACTAATTAAACAAATTGCCGAAACTTTAAACGTACTCTTTGCAAAGATCATTAGACTTTTATCTTGGCCCATATAAGCGTACACTTTGCAAAGATCCAATAAGTTCAGGCCCAATTCAACCCAGACCGAAGACTGAGGAGGTTCATTTTTCTAATTGGGGGAAAAAATAAATAAATTTTGCATATCCCAAAATAAAAATACAAACAATATTCACTTAGCAAAAACCAAGGGTGATAGTTCAAGTGGTAAGAAGTAGCATTTATCAAGGCGAGATCTTGGGTCGAGTCTATATCCTCTTTATGTTCCCCTAATCTATGTATATATTAATTATGAGAACTAAGTCTCCGTAATTTTTATACTGCGATTTTTCCGTTTTTTTTATTTGTTAAATCTTACAGTAATTATTTTTTTTTAAACAAAAACTTTTATCAAGAAACTCAGAGAAGATTGGAACTTGTAACAATTAAGTTTAACACCCAAACTTTAATCACTTTGCCTTTTTTTTGTTAAGTTTTTTTACTAATAAATTAAAATATCAAATCTGAAAGGTCAATTCCAAAACAAACTCTAATCCATCTTAATTCGTTCACTCATCATCTCTGCCCCGTGTGTGTTGATGAGTTTAATATTTTTTTTGCATTTTATATTTTTTTTGAATTTTTTTAGTTTTATTAAGATTTTCGAAAATGAGGCAGATAACATGTATTTTTTATGTACTCGACCTGAACCACCAAGCCCCCTATTCGATTCAAATGGGTACAGGGCGGGTATGATGTGGAGTTGGTATAAATGGGGTGGGGTATGAGGGAGGCGTATTTGATTAGAACCCGCTCCATTGCTATCCTTATTGTTAGGATTCCTTCTATTTTTAAATTAATTAAAATGTAATGTCTATCCTCTATCATTTTTGCACCTCATTTTCTAGATTAATTAGATTTGAGGATTTATTCCTTTTATTGTGAGAGAAATGTCGCTTCTTTCTACAAACACCTCCATATCTGACCTCATTTCAATTGAACCGTATGATATCTGAAAATTTAGATTTTGTGTAAAATGTAGTGCCTTGAGTTGGTGATGACTTAATAAGTTAAATATAAATTATAATACATTTTTCTATTTAAATTCTTATCGCATTTCTTTTTTCCAAAAACTATACGTAAAAATGTTTACAACAAATATTTTTAATACTTTTAGTATGTTGTTTGTCTCATGTTTCTCTTTCATGATGTAGTATTTGGGTTGGAATCTCTTCTATTTTATTGCCAACTTTAATCATAGAGATGATAAATTTAAATTTGATAATATTGTACATTTGTTGTTAAACTTATATTTTTAAATGTATTAAATGATGGTAATAGATTTTTCACATTATTGCGTATATACGAAAGATTATATATGTAACATTGTAGATTGTCTTCTAAACGATTTTGAACTTCATGATTACTAAATCCATTAATCTTATTGATTCATGTTTTTATGTTTTCTACGGATGTTCAAATATTATAGATTTATTATGTAATTATGTAATGATATATTTTAATATAAGTGTTTCTACCTGTGCAATGCACGGGTAGTTAACTAGTTGTATTAAAAAAAACACTTGGCAAAACATTAAGAGACTCGCTATTTGTAAGTAATCATTATAAACAATCATTTACAAATAGGGTAAATTCACCGTATTATCCTTAAATTATTTTTTCCAATCATACGATACACGCAGGTAAGATTATAAATTTACCTATTTTGTAAACGTTTAAGTGAATGATTACTTATAAATAGTATTTTCCAAATAGTAGAGTCTCGCTATTTGTAAGTAATCATATAAATAATCATTTACAAAATATGGTAAATTCACATATTATTCTTAAATTATTTTTTCCAATCATACAATCATGTTTTTCATTTTATGGCTAATTAGAGCATTTCTAATGTTTTGGGGAGGGAGGGTGGAGACCCCAAATTTGAGTTTTTACCTACCAACCCATCTGACGTAGAGGTCAAAACCCTATTTTTAAGGTTGAAAGAACCCAAATGATGGGCTAACTTTGGCCCATCATTTGGTTTTCCACCCTTTTATTTTACCTTTCCACTTTTCCCCCTTCATTTTAACCCAAATACTGGAAATGCTTTTAGTTCATTCGTTTGCCATATATACGTAGTTAATGTTCCACTGCATGTCTATTCTTTTATAATAATAACTAGTTATTTTACCTGTGTGTTACACGAGTTGATAATAGTAAACATAATTGTATAAAAAAGATTTAAACTATAATATTTGATCCTTTATATGTGTAAAGAAAAACAATATAGGTGCTACCCGTAATACGATATCTTTCATTAATGAAGATAAAAAATGGTCTACATAAAAAAAAACCTAAGAAAAACATTGAAAATTTTTTTTGGAGTTTGTAATAGGCTGCTAGTGTGTAACGCATGGAAAAATATGCTACGTCTGATAAATATAGCTAGAATAAATTATGAATGATAATATATATATTACAACATTTATAGTAGAATTTGTTGTTTGGTCATATTTAATACAAAACATAATTTTTAGATCTTATCAATTTATAACTCTCGAAATATCTATATAAAATTGTCTATGTGTGAACACCAATATTTTCTATAAAATGCAAATGTGATTTATTGCCCCATTTTTTCTGGCTTTTGAAATATATATTAATGCACTACCACAGAAAAGTACAATAGGCGTCGGTTGTATTGATGAATACGCGTCAGTTTCGACGGCGATACCTTTGTCAGCTTGTAAATGTTTAAGCGTCGGTTATTGGGTGACGCTTAAAGGTCACAATAGGTGTCGGTTGTTTAATGTCAAAATAAAAAAAATAATATTGACAATAGGCGTCGATTGTAATGTTACAACTGACACCTATGGTCCACATTAGGTGTCGGTTTTAGACTTCACAACTGACGCCCATTGTCCATCTTATTTCTTTTTTTTCCCAACACCAAAATAGCTATTGGCGGTGATCCCCGTGAATGAAAAACAACAAATGCACAAGCCACAGCCAAGAAGCAGCACCAATACTAGCATTTTACATTTACTTTATCGCAATCATGACCAACTTAATATAAATGAAACTTCAATCAATAACTACTCCAAACTTTAGCAATAAACTAATCCAGCATTATATAAACTAACGTAAATAAACCATTGAAAATCAAACTAACCATTGAATATAAATCAAAGTACTACAAACATCAATAACTATTATATTACTATATATACTACTCTAATCAACACCATCTTAATATAAAACTAACTACAATCAATAGCTAATTCAAACGTTAGCAATAATGTAATCTATAAATTGCTCAAAACTATTATGTCGTTAATTAACTATAATGTGCACTAACTATTGAAATGTACATGTTTCCATAAGTAAACCATATTTCACAAATAGATAAGACCAAAAATCACATACAATTTTGAAGAAAATACTCGGCCCATGTTTCCCGAACCTCATCTATATTTGCTTGAATATATGATCCAGTTTCATATACTTACAATAAATAAAAAAATATGATTACTTTGTTAATAGAATATATACATGAATGATTAGATAATTTTTAGTTTTCGATAAATATTTATACCGTATCAAGATATTATGAACTACTATAATATAGTGTGATTATCTCGTATATAATTCTCCTCACACAATAGCCACACTCATCGGATCCTGGTTGCTGAGCGCACTACAATTTCCAATGAGTTGAAAATAAATATTGGTAATTAAATTGCTAAAATTTGAAACTTCAGTAGTTATTGTAATATTTAGAGGATATTTTTCTTACTTTGATTGGTTTCCACATGAGATTTTTTTTCACTATTTTCCCTGACGCCAACAATGTTTTAAGCACACTAAAGTTATAATATATATATATATATAAAAGTTAAATAAACTCAAACTTAACAAAAAAGACTATTATATAATTGTTACTGACAGTTGCGGCTTGATAATCAAATTGCGTGAGTTATCCTCTGGAGAGTCAAAGACGTAGACCATATTTCATTGAAGTCATAGCACCAACAGCATCCAGTAGTTTCTAGAATATTTTATAAAAATGTAAGTTTGCATATTTTAGCCACAAATAATTCAAATTAAGCCAAGGTAAAATAACACATAAATAGTTTTAATGGTTTTACCCCATATAATACAGTGCTAGAATGTACTTCTTATCCATTATTTCTCCAATCGTATGGACCATGTAATTAAAGCTCGTCATTTTACTAGCTCCAAAATTAATAGCCCCGACCAGCGATAGACAAAGAAACCTAATATTTTGAAACCCGAATTCCTTGCACAAATGATATAGGTACCTGAAATATATTATGTCAAACGTGAAATGTATATGATATACTTAATTGTGAGGGAAGAAGCCTTGCATTTTCCAAATTTACAAAATAGGTGCATTCAACCATTGCAAGTTGAGCATATCAGTTATGTCGATGACGGAAACATGAATTTCATGGTCCATATTGATGGGGCGGTGAAACACATCTCTGACCATCGAACGTCAAAGAAATCCGTAAAAAGTGGCAGTCTAACAGTCAGATCGTGCAACTTTTTGAGGTTGGGAGTTAGGGAAACCAATGTTATATCATCAACGAGATTCTAGCGCGCCGAAGAGACTTCAACACTCATGGGCTGTTTGCCTTTTTCTGTGGATACTGCTTGCTCTGGGAACTATTCCTGCAGTGATAATTTGTTTTCCATCAAAACATTGTAACACAAAATCCAATATACAGAAAAGCTTTTTATGTAATTTCAATTCATTACCACGTCTAAAATCACTAAATTTACTGGCCAATGAGTGAAACCGCCTTCAGCTAGGTCTACTAACTGTTAATAGAATGAACTTGGCACTGGAAGAATATAATCGAGTGCATCATCACATACAATGTCAACTAAGACTTTTTAATGACTGGCTAATAGTTGTATACTATGTACCAGTGTAGTAGCGTTGGATGGGCAAAGAAAACTATCTCACATAATTTTAGTCACGCCATTGCAAACAAGGGCGAGACGGCACGGGGTGGGCTAATTTGGATATTAAATATAATTGAACAAACAACGTAAGCTGTAAGGATTGAAATGAAGTCAATACATTCAACAATATCATAACGCAACATTAAGTATACCTAAATGTCAAGATATGGCTGGGGATCGACCGAGTGGTAGCTACTACGAGTCAATGGTCTCACAGAAGGACTCGCTGCCGTAGGTATTTCCATGCCATGAAATTACAGAGGTATTTCTATTCCAAAGTGTTGGAAGACAGAGGCCATCTGCAACTGTATCATATCGAACTGAGCCTACATGTGTGCCATGGTCTCCTTCCTCACTCGCTCAGCGATGCTGGCCTCCACCTCCAATGTGATCACATGTCTAATGTTATCCAGTGACATGACCTCACTCGGTCTTCTCCTAGTCTCGTCAGGTCGTCCATAAACATCGCTCAAAGTGACGTATCTACCATAACCCCTCACTCGAGCAGGGTGCTCCTCCTTGTCAAACACCGCTGTTAAGATATCCCCGTGACAAAAGTCCCATGGCTAACCTCCTCGTACTTTTCTTTATGTTTGAAAAAACGAAAGATAAATATAAGACACGTGAATAAAGAGCAAGTAACTTAAGTAAAGAAAAAATTAATTATTAATGTGTACTTACAATTTTCTCATACACCTCATCTGTTTTCTCGTTCAGTTTGTAATAAGTGTCATCTGCACCCTTGATGCTCCTTGCTCGAACCTAATCTAGATTGCGATCATCGATCTGAAAGATCGAGCTAACTGACCTACATGAGGAAGAGAAAGACAGGGAGTATGCAACTGCCCACTCCGCCCTCCTACGAGCATAACCAGCGGAGCCTAAATGGTGAGGGTACTCATTATGCGCTTGATTCTGCTTTGCCTTCGCACTTCTATGCTAAAAGTTAATTCAGCAACTGCTTTAGTTTTTGCCGTTTTGTGAGAAAATAATATAAAATCTGCTTTGACCATACCAAGAACTCCAGCGTTTCATGATCCTGCTTGAATGTCACCATATGGCAGGCGTAATGAAATCATAAAGCTCGCAAAGAGTTTTGTATTTCGCGTGCTCCTCTTTGATGTATTTTTGCACCAACGAAGTCCTGAAGTCTTTGAATCTTTTTCCAGCTTCTCTCAATACATCCTCCTTCAGGGTGTCATTCTCGAGATTGAATCTTTTCTGCAGGATAAGAATAATGAAAAATGTTATAGATAAAATCAACCGTTATATGATATAAAATTGAACCATGTAAACTCATTCAATACCTTGACGTCTTCCCAAACAAGATATTTAAGGGACTGCTCAACTACATGCCAATTTGGATAGTTTATATGCACATAATCTAAACCACACTCTCTACGTAATTGCCTAATTGCGTAGCAAATTGCCCGATAGGCCTATCTTGCTTGTCTAATTCAACCATTGCATCATTTGTCTTCTTCAACTTCTTGCAAGTTGTTGGACCTCTCATCCACTTCTTTTTACCGCTAGCCAGATCATCTGTTACACCTGAATTGTTAGCTATCGAGAATGTTCACTACATCCCAACCTGCATACAAATACAGACACAGTCATATTAGTCTAACTAATCGTATTCCAGCATAGTAAATAATAATATACAAAGCTACAAGTAAAATAACTGGATATTAGTACAAACAAGAGAATT
>CAVNYN010156418.1:660-14647 GCA_963692815.1 Nyctanthes arbor-tristis
TTTTGATTACTGTGATCAGAAACCTTAAAAAATGTCAAGAAATTCAAAAATTCTATCAGAATAATTAGTGACTACACATAATCAAAGAATATATATATCTACATTGGGGTTTCTTCAGGATTGGATTTTTGAGTTGTCAGTTTCTGACTAGCCGAGTCAACTGCTTTCTTGTACGAGTCCTCTGCGCGGAACTATTTTTCCCACTGTAAATATTAATTAGTAATTAATCATATGACAAATTATACAACACGTATTTGCTAGCTAATTAAACTGAGGTCTTGGATGAAAAATGAAATCGACGACTCTAGCAAATACATGCATGCTGACCTGTGGTCGTAGATGATGTAATGAGTGTTGCTGCATGTGGAGAACAAGCAGCGGAGATTGGACTGTTGAGCTAGTTCCCATACGGGATTCGACTCTCTGCCGCCAACGTCGGTTATCCAACTTGCACCAACCTCCACCGGAACCCCTCCGAACACCTCCTTCCTAATTCTCCCTCCAATTCTCTCCGTTGCCTCCAGTATAACCATGTCCTCTACGCCGTTCTCTGCTAGCACTTTCGCTGCGGATATATCCGTATGGATATAAGATCTCTTTTTGCATTATATGAATTCAAGTACATGTGTGGCAGCTTATCTGAGAAAGGTAGAGACTAGAGGTATTTAATTACCAGACTAACAGAGATTCCGGCTCCGACTGTGATAACGGAGCACTGCTGATTAGGATTCCCCATGAATAGTCAACAGAGAGAAACAAGAGCTAGCTAGAGAGTAAAGTACATATTATAGTGTTTCTCTGCGCTCTATATATATGGGATGTATATAGACTTATTACATTCACATATTTTATGGGACTTTCGTGTATTGTACAAATCTCTATCATTCAATCTCACTCGTTCTCTCTCTAATTTCTCATTAAAACTTATTAAAATGAGTTTACAAACAGACATGTCAAATTGAAAGTTTGGATTTCAAGTTTAACGTGAGCCAACTTTCAAGAACTAACTATAATAAGATAATTCGTTGTAAGTCTTAAAATGATGTAGTTTTATGTTTTTATATTTTACACCAATATCGTAATTTTTCATGCTTATTCAATTGAGTTCAAATTATATTTATAACTTTTTTACTTTACTTCAATTAAATCCCTCCAAATTTATTTAAATCGAATTTCTTTTTTATTTTTCAATTTAAAATTAAATAGTTAATATAATGCACTTATTTTAAACAATTCAATTAAGTCCTAACTATTTTAATTATTTTACATTTTAATTCAATCAATTCTAGGAATGCATAACCAGCAAGCCGGCTCAGGTGACCCATGCCCCATGGTCCAATTTTTCCCCTATACATTATTGAAAATATGTTTCTTCCTCCTACATTAATCTTGCTCTTAAGGAAGCTTGTAATTATTCGTAATTAATGTATGATTAATCAATTAGTTTACTTCAAAGCACCTTTTAATAAGTTCTATCTATAGTGTCAATTTCATTTCTAATATTGTGAAGCTAAAAATTTTCTGATCGTTCCATGTAGGTATATAATTGCACACCACAAGAGGTGTCGTAACATCACCTCCCAAAAAGTGCCACAAAACTACCAATTGTGAAGTAAGTGTTTTATTCCGTATGTGGGAATGTTAAACACAGTCCGGCTATGGAAATAGGGCAGGCTTCCTTACGGAGCCCGGTCTCCAATCACAAACTGACACCTCACCTAACACAGGAGAAATGTCAGCATCTCATTAGAGGTCGGGCTCCGTAAGGAACCCAGCCCTAGTTCCTTAGAATTGCCCATATTAAACAAAGTGAAATTACACCATCAATATACGAACAAATCAATTGTGAACATCTTAGTTCTGATCACATTTTTAGAAGTCAAGATGAAGGTATATATTAAAATTTAAAAGTGTACTTACATACCTAACAAGGGCGGACCTATTAGTTAGCCGGACCGAGTTCCTAAATAGTCTAAAAAATTTTCCTAAGTAGCCCAACAAAACTTAACTCGGGCCAGCCCAAACTCAAACTTTTTTTTTTTTAAATTTGTTAGTGAGCCCAATATGAAAAATAAATCCAAGTTTTCTTAGTCCAAAATAAATCCAACTTGTTATCTATTTTATGTAAATTTAATTCTAAACACTTTTTTATCTATTTTATGATATATATCTAAGAGAATGGAAACTCTTTTATTTTTCGTACTACAATATTTATTTGTTTTTGTTTGTCGTTTATAGATAAATGATAGTTAAAGTTATTATACATGCTTGTGATTTGTGTATTTGGAGGAATACTATTATATTTCAGGTTTGTTTTAAACTAATTTACAAAGGAGATTGTGTTAAAAAAATTTTAAAATTTTTATGTATTCTGATATTTCTAGTGCAATTTCATTTCAAACAATTTATAATATAAAAAACTGTTTTTTCTCTAAATCCAACTCGATCCTATACAAAATCCTGAGTCCGCCCCTGATACCTAACTAAATACGTCTACAGGGAAGCTATTCAAGCTTTTGATCTTGTTGCTTCTCTTAGGCACAGGTATAGGACTAGTGGTATTATTGTGAATTGTTATTTGTTTAAAATTTTGTTCGGTATTCTGAAACTTGACAGTTTACCGTTAGTTTACTCGCGTATTTCCTTTTTTTTTTTTTTTTTAAGTATTACTTGCGTATTTCTTAATACTTCTTTGTTAATATTTTTTTGAGAGGTTTTGGTTTAGGTCCTCCGTGTACTCTCTTTGATATTATATCAATAAAAGAAAGGGTAGGGGTAATCCAAACACCCCCACCTGACGGGTGATTAGGTGGAGGTATAAAACCTATACACTGAAACTCCTACGGGGTATTTTCCCTCAAAAAAAAAAAAAAAACTAATAAATAATAAATGGCATTAACGTCCACACTCACTAGTTTATACATTTTTCCAATTTATAGCTCCTAAATACGTTTGTCTAATATATTCGGAGTGACTAGTTCTCTACTTAAAACTTTGTCTCACCGTGTATATATATATATATATATGCATGACGTAAAATAACTTTACAAGTGGTACTTATAGCGAGACATCTGTTGATATATAGAAACACAAGTTGGTCATTATACTCTTGGGCAGTCCCATAATATGGATGTATGCCACATGGCGGACAAATACTTAATACTAAACCAAACAAGTGATGAAACCAAGCATTTTGTATTAGGAAGCACCGAGCACGAGTTACTAAAATTATGTTGATACTCAATTTTATTTTATTAAAAAAAGAAAGAAAAGAAAAATAGAACGGGAAATGTATCTTGAAGAGGATAGGAAAATTCTTTGAGGTTTGCACACAACTTGACAAAGCTCCAATATTCAAAGTCAACTAGTTAAATTTATGATTTTGAACTAGTTTACTTGCTAGCTAATCAATAAAATAGTAGAGGAATGAAAATATCACATATGTTATTTTTTTGAAATGAAATTATGCCTTTAATTTATATCATAGTGACTGCCCGGAGTCACAAAAACCGGTACTTGTCTATAAATTACAATTAAAACTAGATAATAAAAATGTGGCGATGGTGTGACCTTGTTTGCTTTTTCTCGACACAAGCGAATCTAACTATATTATTGAATACGAATTGCGACAAAAAAAAAATTTACTTAAAATATTTATTATAAAATTTTTACTTTTTCCTACATAATTTTTTGGAAAAAAAATTTGCCAACGCGCCCCATTAAATCCACCCATGCTTCTTGCCCATCAAAATTGCATCAATTATGTTATTATGATGCGAATAATCATGTTAATAGTCACATCCATTAGGAGGAAAAGATCTTTTGTGTGCTAATAATCACATCCATTCCGTCATTTTCATGTGCGCGTTTAGTCCCCGTTTGGTAGGCTGGCGGCGCCCCTCAACTTTGGTGCTAGTTTTCTATATGGTCCCCAGTCCCCCACCTTGGGTACCACTCTTCTTTTCCAAAATTTTCCTCGATCCCCTATCCCTAAGTCAATTTTCCCTCAAAAAAAAGGCGGGTAATTTTGTCCCGTCACAATCTGCCCGTATGTTCGCCGCAGCACGCATTGGATACTCTTACATAAAAAAAATGGATGTAAACTTTGATAGGAAGGTGTGTGCAATTGTTGTAAGGAGGTAAATCAAGTTTTATTTTTAGAACATAGTCATTATAAAATTATTTTTTTGAAGTTTGAACTATCTCTTTAGGAAATTTCAAGATATGTGACCCATTTAATTATTATATAAATATAAATTAGTCCGTGGTACCTTCGTTCTGTAGTTTTCTCACCAAAAAATTGTCAATAAGGTCTTTTTTGACATTTTGTTTCCTATTACGGTAACTCATGTGGTATTCTTAATTTTTTCAATTTTTTAATTTTTTATTCTCTTTTATCTTATCCATTTAATTAATATATATATATACTAATCAACAGTTTGTATGGCTCAATTTGATTGTGAGCTCAATTAAAAATGATTTCCCGCTCATTATTTGGCTCTTTTAAAAAATCAATTAATGATGTCATTATGCTATTACTATTATATTTTTTTATTGTTATATTTTTACTTTTAATCAATTAATTTAATATTCTTATGTTGAAACTCTATCTACATATTAATTTAATATTTTTATTTCAGAACTCTATCTACATATTACATTTAATATTTTTATTTTGGAACTCTATCTATATATTAATTTAATATTTTTATTTCAGAACTATATCTACATATTACATTTTAATTATTTACTATTGTATAATTTCATGATTTTATGTTCTTCTAATATATTATATTTTACTTTCTCAGCATAATATATCCATGAAACGCACGAGTGTTAAACATAGCAGTCCGTAAATGTATGTGTATGAAACTAATATAGATTATATTATCAGGTTTTATTACCTTTAAAAGAAATAAAAAATAAGAATTAATAAAAAAAATTATTGGTTCATTTATTATACTTTTCTTATTGTTATGTTTTTCCTTTTAATCAATTAATTTAATATTTTTATTTTGAAACTCTATGTATATATTAATTTAATATTTTTATTTCAGAACTCTATCTACATATTACATTTATATTTTTATTTTGAAACTCTATCTATATATTAATTTAATATTTTTATTTCAGAACTCTATCTACATATTACATTTTAATCAGTTTTACTATGTCCGATGGTATAATTTCATGATTGTATGTTCTCCTAATATATTATATTTTACTTTCTCAGTATAATATGTCAATGAAACGTACTAGTGTTAAACATAGTAGTCCGTAAATGTACAGATGTAAAATTAATATAGATTATACTATCGAGATTTATTGATTTTAAAGGAAATAAAAAATAAGTATTAATAAAAAATTAGTAGTTTATTTATTATACTTTTTCTTATTGTTATGTTTTTCTTTTAATCATTTAATTTAATATATATTAAATGACAGTTTGTCTGGCTCAATTGCAATTTCATCTAGACACAATTAGAAAATCTTTTCCGTCTAAAACTCTATCTGGAACTATTTCTTATAATGTCATACAACACCAAATGTCGCTTTTAATAAAAAAATTGTTAGAAATGTAATAGTGAAGGATTGAACATGTGACCTACATGTTAAGAGTAACATGCTTTTAAACCATTATACCAACTCTTTTATTTGTTAATAATTTCATTTATATATTACTATTCTCTAGTATTTTCATTTAAAGAAAATATTATTATTAACTACATATATACTTAAGGGTTAATTATATTGACAATACTTTTTTTATAAATCTCACCAATTTTTCAAATATACTAAAATGTTTAAAATTAAAATGACACAATTAATCACCTCTTTCTTAATACTTGTAAATGTTACCTCTCTCCTATCTTATTTCCCTCCTATCTTCTTTCCTCTACGTGCACCAGAAAAACCCTAATCAATCTATTTTAATTTTTATAATAAAAAGTTATAAAAATCAAAAATACAAATTTCCTTAATTTTGTACAAAAATAAATTGCCACAAGCTATTACCCTAATTAATAAGTCAATTTTTCTACAACGTTTTAAGTCATTTTGTCCGCAGCGTTTCTAAATTCATAAACCTACGAAATTGGATTTATGGAAGAAATAAAGAATCAATTAATTAATATTATAATTTTACACAAAAAGTAGATTTGATAAACTGCATTCTTCGATCCGGTTGGATTCCTGAATAAACATAAATGTGAATATTAATCAACTTCCTCTAATATTGATTAGCTTAATTGAGAAGAAGAATATTATTTTATATTGCTATATTCAAGTTTATCTTCTCGAGATTCAAAAAATCTTACAAAAATCACGCTTTGTTTTTTACCTATAGTTACGAAATGAATAAATTATAGTGTGTAAAACTTTTATTCCTTTAAATAAAAATAGTCGTAATTATTAACATTTATAGAGGGAAATATTAAGAAAAATTATAATTATAATTTTTAATTAATCTAAATTAACGATATATATGTTTAATTAATTAAATATTCAGTTTAATTAAGACAAAAATAAAAATTCTAAAAAGAAATTTATTATCCGATGAACATGGGTTATAAACTAAGTTCCTCATGCATATTTATTTCTTTTACTTTATTATTATTTGACGAACACGGGTTATCATTTAAGTTTTTTATTTATATTAATTAATTTTCATTGTTTTATCAATTATAAATTACAAAATTTTTAATAAAAAATTATAAACTACAAATATTTTCATGATATAGACACTTATCTATCATTGCATAATCAAATTTTTCCGTAATTTAAACAATTAAATAATTATAAATATGTGTTAGTTATTAAATTAAATAGTGAATCTTATTTCAAAAAATTGGATGGATAGGGTAAAAGAGAATAAAAATATAAAAAAATGAAAAAATGAAGAATACCACATGAGTTACCGCAATAGAAAATAAAATATAAAAAAAAATCTTATTAATAGACTTTTTAGCGGGATCGCGGATTAATTTGCTTATATATATATGCTACTTTTTTAATGATTATATTTCTTATTTGTCAGACTAAAATAATAACGTGATATTATAAATGAGTATTTACATAGAATAAAATGAAATATCACCCAATTAAAAATGTATGTGAGGAAATAAGGTATTATTTGTTTAAACTAGTATGTCGGGAGGGGTATTTTTCTATGGGATTGAAATTTTTTATGTGAATGAGTATCGAATCAATACGAGTATGTACATACTCATACGTATTACTAGACTGTTAAATAATAATATTGAATAAGTTATATGATATACGTAAAATATAATAAAGCATTAATCGAGTACATAAACATGTAATTATTAATATATTATTAATAAGATATTAATTTAACGTGTCAAATACTAAAACAAAACTGTATATTTACTGCTTTTATTTTGAAAATCAAATGGCACCTATTTGTTCAATATTTTATTGTACATTATTTTTTTTTTTTAGAATTAGTCTTACCCTACAACGCACATGTGAGGTGCTAGACTCATCGTTGCTATAGTTGATTGTGATTGGATCATTTGATCGCTAATTATTACCATCTCATATAGATTGGACCTGTAAACTTGAACAACATGCTTGGATATAACTTAAAATTATGGACTCAGTTATGCAACTAAATTTATGCTCAATACTCATACATTTTACTATAAATATCAAGTGGTGATTTGTGATTCGCATATCAGTTCGTAATTCTAGGTAATGCAACTGATATATTGTACTTTATTTATGACACGAGATTTAAAAAGCAGACTTACACATCAATTTGATACGAATATACACTATAACTCTAACGATTGTCATTATAAAATAATGTTACTTTTTTTAAGAATTTCATCTGTAATTTGTTAGACTAAAATAACAATGTGATATAATGGGTATTTGCACAATATAAAACGAAGCCTCATACAGCTAAAAGGGTATGTAGGGAAACGAGGTATTATCCAGTTAAATGGGGTATGTCTAAAGTACTTTTTATATGAGTATGAGAATTTTTATTTAAATGGGTATCGATTGAATACGATATGTACATGCCTGGTATATTTTATTAGACTTTTAACTAATAAAAAATATTAAATAAGTTAGGTGATTTAAAAATAAAATATAGTAAAGTATTAATCGTGTACAAAAATAGTGACTATTAATATGTTATTAATAAAATATTAATTTAACGCGTCAAATGCTAAATTAAAATTTTATATTTACTGATTTTGTTATACAACTCTGATGGCACGTATCTGTACAACACCTGAGTGCGACTTTTTTCGATTCCACCATTGGTAATGACATTGGTGTTGTACAATGTTTTTGTGGTATTTTAGGATCCCGTCTTTTAAGAGACTTCGCTTATTGTATTTAGTGATAGTTATATTTTATTTTCATTTTTAACTTTTCATCTAAGGTATGTACGAGTACAAATATGATACTATTTGATAAAATATAATACTATTTTCTTTTACAATGGTACGAATGAGTTGTGCCATGTGAATATTTTTTTATGTTTTTCTATATGAGTTCAATTCAATTGACTACATTATCTTTTAATATTCTTGCTGGCTCTCTCCACAATCTGAATTGTGCTGTCAAAATTTTTTGTCAAGATGAATTATATGAATCTCTTTTATTTTATCAATTATTTGATATTTTTTTTTTGTTTCCGTTCTCACAAAGGAATCTGAGATACTTTTTTGTTTCCGTTGTCACTAAGGAAAAAAGAAGCAAAAATTATGACAACCTTAATCCGTATCAAATGTCACTGAATTTTTACTTCACTTACAAATAGATAAATGA
Source organism: Nyctanthes arbor-tristis (assembly GCA_963692815.1). Lineage (NCBI taxonomy): Eukaryota > Viridiplantae > Streptophyta > Magnoliopsida > Lamiales > Oleaceae > Nyctanthes > Nyctanthes arbor-tristis. The sequence continues at coordinate 9,466 of CAVNYN010156418.1, forward strand.
TATTTAACTGTCAATAATTAGATCAAGAACATTAATTTAATAGGAATTACGTCTTTCTACTTTAATTATCAACAATTATATGACTAAAGTTATATACGTAATTATAAGAATGTCACTTTTTAATGCTATATTATTACCTTATCATCATCAAATTACAGTATCAAATTATAAGAAAACGATTACTCTAAATGACATATTTTACTGAAGAGGAAAAATAGAAGAATAATTTTAGAGTTCAATATATGATCTGCTATGTATCATAAAGCAGTCGTCTAATATTGGAAATACATTTTTCATATAAAATAATGATACAACAAAATTAATTACCCGAAATGTCACTGTACTTATGAAAAATTATCTCGCATGTCATTGTACTTTAAAACTCACCACATATGCCACTGAACTTGTGAAAATGTTATCTAATTTTCCACTCCATCGACATCCGGTTAAAAAATTAAAGGCCAAGTTGCCATGTGGTAAATTTCATTAGCCATGTTATGAAGTCCGTTACATTTTTAACAGGTTGTTTACAGAGTGGCAAACGGGATAACACTTTCACAAGTTTAGTGGCATATGAGGTGAGTTTTAAAGTATAATGGCATGCGAGATAACTTTTTAAAGGTATAGTGGCATTTTAGGTAATTAACTCTCTATCTTGACATATAATTTTAACTAAATTTTTATTTATTGCCATGCATCGTAGAGATGACCATGCTATCATTTTATCATTTTACTGTACAAATCTAAATTCTTGAATGAGATACGATACTCTAGAATTTTCAACCATAAGTTGAAGTCAAATATCAGTATTCCTGATAGTTACGGAATTTTTATCATTCGACTATATTGTGTAGTGGCACAAGACTTATAATCTCAAGACCTAGAGATCACATCATTTAGGAAAAAATTCTATTTAAATTAGATGCAGGAGACAAGTTCTTTATTATAAGAAAAACTCTGATATCATTTGATCTAAGACTTCCCTTTACAATACAAACTACATTTATAAATTTGTCATAATTTTTATATTCTTTTATGATATTAAGTATCTAAATTTTTATAAAACTACTTTTGATGTATCACTTTTCACTAGATCTCTACCCGTGCGTCGCATAGGTGAAAAATCTAGTTAAACATATATATCATTAGTTTAAGTTAATTGAAAATTATGTAATTTTTTCGTAATGTTTTCCACTATAAATATTAATAATTATGACTACTTTTCTTTAAAAAAATATATGATTACTTTTATGTATCATTAATTTATATTCTCTTCATATTATATGACTTTATTTGTTTCAAATAAAAAATATTTTCAAAATACGTGACAATGTCCAACTAATAACTATTTTGTACAATACCATTTATCTAAATTAATTCCAAAACAAAATGATATTTATTTGCATTAACAATCAATAAGATTAAATTTTGTTGTAAATTATAATTACCTTGTTGTAAATTATAATTACCTTAACATGGCAATAACAAAATTACATTATTATTTGATTGATGTTAAAAACTAATTATTCATTATTGAGTAACGTAACCTTACAAAATTTCAGCATACCAAAAAAACAAACTTATAAATTTCATATTATTTATTTTTTAAAAAATAATTTGATATATATTCTTCCCGTGTAACTCACAAGTGAAAATTTAGTTCATTTTAAAGTGATATATGATGTGATGTGTAGAATTTTGTGTGAAATTAAATTCATATTTACTTTTATGTTGATATATTATATGATTAACTGAACATTCAAATAATTCCGTTAACTGTAAAAGTTTAGTTGTATGTAGATTAAACATAGAGTTGTCTGGAATTCGTTTTGTACCTACCAAAGTGAAAAATTCTTGGTACCTTCGTAAATAAAAACAAGGCAAGTGCATATAAAAATGTACATATAGATAACAAAAATACGTGTCCAAACAGACACACCAAAGTCACCCACTAGCACAATACATGAGAAAAGAGAGTTGGAAAACTACTTTGACAAAAAAATTCCGATAATGAAGCTTGGGTGTTTAGGAAATGATGATGATAAGGTCAGTGACGATTTTAGATGATATCCATTGAACGGATTTGTGACACAAAAATTGAAACATTGAAAAATCAAAACACAACCAACTAGACTTGTCAAATATCCAACGTTACTTAAATTGAAATGTGTTACTATTATCGTCTAATTTTAAATCAATAAATGCCTGTTGAAAAAATCTAATTGGACAAAAAGAGAGACAAAAAGTTGATAAAATTGACAAGTAGGTTATGTGATAAGTGTTAATGGAAAAGTAATGTAATGTGTTGAAAAATAAGATTTTGTCATGTGTCAATTTTGTTAGATTTTTTGTATTTGATTTTGTTTATGTAACACAACTCATGCATGTTATCTAAAAGTAAAATAAGTACATATTTGAACTGACTTGTAGATTTTTGTAGTTTTAATGTAATGAGAATTTCTCACCCAGTTATGAATGTCGTTATAATACCCAGATAGTCATAGGTGACCTTGAAGGTATGCAGATAGTGCAATCTCACTGGGACTTCTCATCTAAGGGGAACCAAAATTTTAGAATATCATTTGTTAAAAAATATGTAATATGGTGACACCAATTTTTTAAGAAGTTTAAGGGGAGTTATTGGGTTAAGAATTAAAATGTATTTTATTATTTTAAAAAAAGTTAAATAAGGCCTACTTTTGAAACTTAAAAATGGTCAAAAAAACGTAATCATACTACAAAACCAACAAATTAATAAAAAAAGGGGGCACCTTAATGATAAAGATCGTTTTTAATGTGAAATATTATGATTAGAGAAAGATTTTTTTTAAAAATATAATATAGCCTTTATTTAATTGAAGGGGACATCATTTTATGTTATCGTACATGAAACTCAAATTCTCAGGGTCAGCCCTGCAGACAGTGACGTGTGCTCTTCCGATCTCGAAAATGATCACTCGCTCACTGTGGACGAAATTACACCGCCCACAGCTGATGTGTCACACATATGACAGCCTGCTGATGCTGCTATGTGTGTGACACATCAGCTGTACAGGCTGTCATGTGTGTGTCACATCAACTGTGGGCGGTGTAACCCCCCACAGTGAGTGGGTGAACGTGACTGGTATATATATATATATATATATACACGTACGCATATCACGTGGCGTGCATATTGCATACATACAACAACATAACTTATATATGTGCTATAATGGCACTCATAGTGGGGCTTGAGTTGTCGACCCGATGACCAACACGCACTTTTCTATGTAAAAAAGAGTTGATAGTGTTATTTTTAAAATTGATCTAACACCGTAAGTATGACACTATATAGAGTCATATGATCATGAGCACGTCATATGATTTGTGATTTCTCATGTAGTGTGTCTCGATAAACGCTATATAAATATATAATACTTATAATGTCATACCATATAATCCTATATTGAGACTAATGTCATTTCCCCTATTTTCAATCCTTCTCCAAAAATCGATTCTAAATGACATTTTTGTCAACATATGATACACTTGGAAGCTTCTTTAGCCCCCATCGGTCAAAATGTCAAATATATATGACCAGATTCCAAATTTTCCAAGGTAAAAAGTCAATGCCCTTCCTCCCCCTTCTTCTCCGTTTCTATTAATTTAACATTCTTCTCCTGCATATTCATCAGACGCGTGAGACGGGAAGAAAATCAAGGGGAATAGCGAATAATGTGTGGGATTTTTGCGTATCTGAATTACAATGTTAGTAGGGAGAGACGCTATGTTTTAGAAGTTTTATTTAATGGCCTTCGCCGACTGGAGTACAGAGGATATGATTCTGCCGGAATTTCAATTGATTCTTGTAATTGTTCGCACTCCGGTTCCAATCCCACAAATGTCACTCCCCCTCTTGTCTTTCGCCAAGAAGGGAATATTGAGTCCCTTGTCAAATCTGTATACCGAGGTGAATTGAGATCACAATTGCACTTTTTCTTTTTAAAGATTCTTTCTTTACTTCCTCCCTTTTATGCTTTGATCTGGTTAGTTCTTCTTTTTCCCCCTTCCCTTTTTTTTCCTTTTTTTTTTTTTTGTTGCTTGGGTTTTGAGTTTTTTGGGTAATATGATGATGTTTGGTTAAAGAAGAATTTTTTCCTTTTCCTGAAATTTGGAGGACTTCGGAAAATGAAATTTAGTTCTGTATTTTTACTTTTATTTTTATTTTTATTTTTTAATCAGCAGTATATGTTTATCATTTTTGTCTACTTTATGAATCGGTAATATCCTGTTGCTGTAATGGGCAGCATGTGTTTGATCAGTGCCAAAGTGCATTCAAATTGAACTTTAATTATGTAGCTTTTGTTACTTACGTATGAAATATAAGGAAGTAGGAGAGTAGATCATTTACTATTGAAGTGTTTGTGGTAGCACTTAACTTTGCTTTATTATCTTGCATTGAAGCATCCTAACTCTTAGGTTTTAACTTGTCTGGACATTCAAGCGTTGAAGGTTTTCAATCATGCAAAGTTTCCATTCTAGTCCTAGGGTAACTGCTTGGTAGTTGGTACAACTGGTGCAGGAGATACAATCTGATCAAGATTCTTTTTGCCTGTCTAGATTGTTGGATTGATGCTATACTGCAGGATGATGATATGTATACATTATTACTATCTTTGGATAGCAGCTGTTAAATCAGTAAATATTTCAGAAGTACGAGAAATTTTTTCGCAGGATTGCATGAAAGGGAATAAAAGTATTGAACTTTAGTTAATAACAGGGCCTCATTTTTAAGTAATCTTTAAATTGTATGGTATATGCACATCTTGTGCAATATATTTAGTTTTTAATATACGGTAGATACTTTTTCCTCTTGATGTAGATTGCCTATGTGGGAATTTCCAGCTGTAGATACAGTAAAAACTTTAACATGCCTGTAACTACTTGCATATGCCCGCGGGGATGTGACAAGTTTGGGCCACATCTTACAGTTGTCATAACATGATAATAATTGCATTTGCACAGTCAACATGGTACAATGTAAGTAAGCAGTTGGTTAGATGAATTCGTTATGATTTTGAGATCCAATCATGGATCTGTTGATTTGATGCATCTTAAGGCTTCGAAAAGTGATTCTGTGACTTTTTTTGGGTGTTTTTTTTTTTTTTTGTGTGTGTGTGTGTGTGTTGGGGGGGGGATA
>CAVNYN010156668.1:409-35653 GCA_963692815.1 Nyctanthes arbor-tristis
CCCCCCCCCCCCCCAAAAAAAAAAAAAAAGGTAGAAGAAGAAGATGCATATGCTTTCATATTTTTCACCTTCAAATTTTAGTTAGAAAATCCAGATTTTACTTTGTAACTCCATTTAAACAAACAAGTAGTTCAAGCGTGCAACGCACGTCGTCGTTGTGTGTTATCATAAAAATTAAGACAAAAATTTTAGTGTTGATCAAATCTCAACACATGTAGACCAAGGCTGGTGTTCAAGTGGTAACAGCACCTATTAGGATTGAGATCTTAGGTTCAAATTTATATATGCCTCCTTAAAGTGCCCTAATTGTATTTTTTTTGTTTTTAGAAAAGGTCTCAAGACATGCTAGCTAAACTTAACAGAAGAATAAATGATTTACATCACTAGAAGCCTTAAGTGTAACGCTTTTAAAAGGTCGAGGACGCCCATAAGAAAAATTAAAGGTTGGGAACATAATCGATAATTACTTGAAAGGTTGGATACATTAGGTGTAATTAACCCTATTTTTTACTAATAAATTGCCGAACATTATATATTTTAGTACATAGATTTATATAAAGACAATTGTATGGTCATGTGCGAATGGAGCACGGAAATGAGTTTGTGTGCATACACGCCGCACATGTGTCTAACAATAGTTGGGGGAGGACACCTAACTACTCCTACTTTCTTAAATTCCATAACAACAATTGTCATTATGCAGATTGAGATTCTATGTTTGATGTTTACTTCTATTAATAACACTTTTAACTATGCATAACATTTTTAAATTTAGATTGAGTTAGTACGTAAACATAAACATGGGTTGCGTGTGTAGTACAATATAGGAGGAAAATGAAAAATGAAAAATGAAAACTGAAAGGAAATTTTGACAGGACTAAATTATTTTATTCTGAGTTTTCTATTTAGTAATAATAGTTTTTTGCATTAATATATTATTATTATTATTATTTTAATGTGATTACGTTTTATAGGTAAATGATTTTCGGTTTGATTTTAAGTTTTAAACTTGAATTCGACAGTCAGATTGAAAAATTGTTTGTTTTTTAGTTTTTTTTTATCCAAAAGAATTCAAATAGTTTTGATTTTTTGAGTGTGAAAACTCGACTCTGTTATACCAATAATTACATTTATATCATTCAATGGGAAAAATCAATGTTCACTTGTTGGAGTTGATCCATTTATTCATTTATATCACTATACCCAAACAAAAAATATGATTTTGTGTTTTCTTTAAAGTCTGGTTTTAAGTAGGGAATGAATCTTCATTTTAGAAAGTGTGTTATTAACAAAGTGAGTCATCGGCTAAGGTGAAACTCAAATAATCAAATTTACATAACTTTATTTTTTTAGTATCTTATTAGCTATACACAAGATTAATGTTCAATTCATTGTGAAAAGCTTGATTTTCAATTTTTTTTTCCAATTATTTTAGTGGTGTTGACAACGCACACGGAGCATCATATGCTTCTCTCCAAATAATATATTTCTACGAACTAAAACAAGAGTTCCCTCCAAAATCTTCCCTATTTCAAATCCATGTGGTGTCTATATATATACATGCTACTATGGAGGAAAAATTTTTAACAAAAGTTTCAAAATTTTTTTGAAGATTTTAAGTGAAACAATTATGAAGTTTTTTCATTCTTTGAAAAATTAACAACAGAAAGATCCGTTACGAATAGCAACGGTCATTGATCGTTACAAATAGCAACCGATTAGAAATGGATTGTTAACAACTGGAGATCGGAAGAGCGTCGTGATTTTGTTGGTTACTTTAAATATACATTTAAGAAAATAAGAAAAAGAATATTCGTTACTAAGTTGATCGTAATCCGTTGCTGATAGTGACAAATGACTTATGTCACTATTCAGTAATGAATTGGTTATGAAAAAGTAACAATAGAAATGTTTCCATTACTAATTCCGCGGCTATGTACATGATTTATTTAAAAATTATAAACTGATATTCTATTACTAACACGTTACTATTCTGTTGCTAATAGCAACAAATTGGTTTTGTTACTAAAATTTTGTTACTATTGGCGCCCTTTCTAGTCGTGATATATGCGCGTATATCTGACGGTATGCGCATATATTCGAGAGTTTGCTCATAGATCTGAGGACATATGCGTAGAGATGGGAGTATCCGTGTACATATAAAGATACGCATGTAGATTTGAGAGTCTGCGCATAGAGTGCATACGATCAAAAGCTCACAAACCTCGATTATATGTTCTCCGGTGACTGGAGTTAGACGTGTGCTCTTCCGATCTCAAAAGGTTCCATAACCGAACTCTATCTGGAGTCGCAAATTGTTAATTTCGATACTTAATTACATTCCTCATGTGACAGAAAGTCCGAACTCTTTGTCTACTATATTATTCGTAACGGTATCATGCACTTGTGATTATTTGTAAAATGTTTCATTCAAGTAATACATCATAATAAGAGAATACGGATAAAAAAAAAAAAAAAAGAGAATAAGAGAACATCAAAAGTCAATATGTCTCTTATGATCGTATGATAGGTCTCTAAAGGATGCGATGCAAATCTCCTGCAAAAACAACATAATTCATAATCTTACTAAATAATAAAAAATGCCTTGATGATAATTTTCAAACTCCTCGTACTAGACACCTTTACGAAGTTATTCAAGAAATAACAATTAAACATGAAACTTTAAGAAGAAGAAACTTGCCGTAAACTAACAACCAATCATCCAAGTTGACTTCTTGTATATGTACTAATATCTACTTGACATAGTGTTAAATATTCATAATACATTAGAAAATAAGGTATCAAGACTTGGGCAAAACAAAACTAAAATCTTCTATAGAGCACACAAATATAACATAATCAATTAATTATGAATAACAAATTATCTACTATGTGATTTCAGTACTTGTATCCAAAATCACATATCACATATCCTTATAGGCAAAAACAAAATATGAAAAGGAAAACAAAAGTGGATTGGTTTAACTGAAATATGTGGTATTTTCATTTTTCTTCTAGCAAATAGAAGTTGATAGAGATATTCCAGACATTCAAGATGCATCATGACCTGATATCATGATAAATTAAAAATTATCCTAGAATGATGATCTTACAAATACTTGTCCCAACAAAGAAGAATATCTCAATCCAAACACACCTTTAATTAATAACATAGAAGTAGTGTTAATTTATCAAACAAAGTCCAATTTTCATAGTTTCCACAAACCTCACCGACACGAGAAATTTAGAGTGAGTGGTAAACTATAAAATGCAAGTGACATAAATTGTCAAATTTATACAGCTATAGGCTTAACAGTTTTATGAGATTATACATTGAAAATATTTTGCACGACTTGCTAGCAAAACAACAGGGAATTGACATGCTCTAGTAGTTTCCATTACAATTTGGATTAAACTATTTTGAACCTTCAACAGTGAATAATTTACATCAAAGAAATTTTCTAGCACCTAATGTCACGACCAGAAGCATAATAGAGTTTAACATAAAATTCACATCATATTAATCCATACACAAATCACTAACACGACTTTAGACTGTTGAGTAATTCAGTGATTTGTGTGATAGTTGTATAACAAAAAATTTAATCAAATTAAAATAATGCATCTCAAGAAATTAAGCAATAGAAAGATAGAAGAAAAGTTAGAAGTGGCTTGACTAAGAGAATCGTGTTGAAGACACTGTCCTAAAGTCGTGTTTTCCATCCCTCGTGCAGGTACATCAGTGTGACACGGCTCCAATATAAAACCTCTAGTTCTCAGCTAAAACTCCGTCTATGAGCACGATCACAGGGAGTGAAAGAACGGGCATTTATCGTATTGCCAAAATAGCATAAAGTAGATAAAGGATATATGAGGGATATTTTCTAGTTTTTGTGTGTCACCCTCAAGCAAGAATAAGCACCATTTTATAGTGGCTAGGTTATAACCCCCCACATGAATAACACAAAGGTAGAATTAATTCATGAATAATGGGGTTAAAACAAAATGAAGCCTAAACCGAAAAAATAAAAACAAATAAAGTATGAAATTAAAACCAAGGAATGCTTTAAAGTTTCAAAATAAACCATAAGTTACAACATATACCTCAATCACCTTTAATATAAGAACATCACCTAAACTAGTCAGGATCATCTTCAACTTGTTGCAATATTGCAGCACCAATTGTTCGAGACTTGGGAAATCGTCACTTGAGGCATCCCAATCTTCGAGTTGTACCCTTCTGAGTTTCAAGAATTTGAGTTGGGGAAATTCATCTTCACCAACTTTCCATTGTCATCCCTCAAGGGTAACCTTTTCTAATTAAAGTACCTCAAGGTATTCCAATCCTCCAATTATCTCCATTTGTTCCTGAGACAAAGAAATACATCTAAGAGTCAATTTTTTTGAGGCTTGAGGGGAGGCTGAAAGTGATTGAATGAGGACATGGATCTTCTTCCTTCTCTTCATCGTCGTCATAGATGATTTCACAACCATCACTATTGTGTCCCTGTTTATTAAAAAAAAATTCTTATTTTATTTGGAAGAGTTAGAAGTCACCAATATTCTATGTTGGTCTAAACTTTTATAGTTAAAATTTTAGCCATCATACTTGGTGCTTGTTTGATTATCATTATGACAATGAAATTATAATGAGAAATTATAACGAGTTGAAATGAATGGTGGAGATTTAATTAAAATTTGAAATATATAGTGATAGTTGGGTTGTTGTCAAATCAATAGTAAATGAGATTATAATGAGAAAGAATAAAGAGAATCAAACAATCTCTTATATTATCACTGTACAAGTAGTCCTTTTGAATTCAAAAGTATGAAAAAATAAAATATAAATTCTATAGAACGCTAGGAATTGGTTACCAGTGACCCGTATTTTGAAAAATAAAAAATGAAAAAAGTTCAACATTTGTTGTCAATTTTGTAACGTGCTAATACAATATTTGAATAGAAAAACTATATATGTTATTGAGAAATCAAATATATATATGTGTGTGTGTATATATAATTATGGCAAAAAGAGAAGGATATAAATATAACGTTAAACAAAGATAGAACTACTACCTTAATTGTGATGACAGTTGATAATAATTCATATGTTAAGTTAAAGTATTAATGATATGTAACGTAAGCTTTCATTTATGTTTTCCAAACAGAAAAAAAATTCTAAGTAGGAGTCCTGGATAATTTACGACAACATCAAACTAAGATCATGTAACTCTTAATTTAGAGGAGGCACTATCTGTTGATTTACTGATTTGAGTCTAATAGCCGAATAAAATATGATCTTAATTTTCTCTTGAGAGGAAGGGGGGGCCACAACCATAACTATTGCATATTTGCGTACTATTAATTAATTAATTGTACATGATTAGTGTTAAACAAAATGCTGATCAATTACATAATTATTTATATGAATTAAATACTACTTAATAATCCAATAATAGAATTTATTGAAATTAAGACATAGACTACCTCTTTATAGACATGTATGTCTTGGATTGCAAGTAGAATATTGTAAAAGTAAACTTCTACTAAAATAAGTTAGTAGAGATGAGTTTAGCCACTCTGATAATGCTAATTAAGGCCATAGGAAATTAAAAATGGGAGTCCTCTCTCACATTATAACCAATAATGCCCAAAGTCGTTAGTGGACAAACCATCCATTATCAAATTTATTTCTTGTTTAATGTCTTAAGAAATGAAAAACTAGGACGTGCCTGCAAGAAATCCGGATGTGAACATGCATATATCACCGTGTTGTACGGATTTGACCAGTTGCATTCTTTTTAGCAATTTGCGTAATAATTTTCTACATTTGTGAGTAATCAACGATCTAATGGGTTCGTCTATAGTGTCTGAAGGGGTATGTGGCGGCCCTCTATTAGATGTGTTGGGGGCCCAGCCCGCAACACACCCAATAGGGGGCCGCTACATATCTTTCAGACACCATAAGATAGTGTCTTTAAGACACTATAGAATATCCCACGATCTAATAACAACTATGGAAACTAGTAATACAATTTAATAAATTATTATCATCGCAAGTAATGAACCCACTAACGAAATTAGACGTAATAAATGTCATACTGCAATGTAATTTTGTTTAAGTATATTAGTGGCGGAGGCAGAGGCCTTAGTCAATGGGGGCACTACTTCGAAAATTTTCATTACGGTTTTATAACAAAAAAAAAAAAGTACTTGCTTTAATACTTTTCATCTTCAAATTTTACTTTGAAAAGCCATATGCTAGTTTTTACTTTAACTCCATTTAAACAAATTGGTAGTTTAAACGGGTGTGTTCTACGTTGTGTGGTATCATAAAAATTAAGAGACAAATTTTACTGCTAATCAAATCTCAACTAAAGGTGTGCAAAAAAAAAGGGACCCGTTGAACTGGCCCGAAACCAGACCGAATGGGCCGGTCGGTCCTGGCTTTACAGCCAAAATGATCTGATCCGGTCCGGTCCGGTCTGGTCCGGGCCCGGGTTTTCTTTTGAAAACCAGGAAACCCGATCAAAGACCAGTTGACCTTTTCTTTTAATATATAAATTGAAACCCGGTTTTCATTTTTTATAATACCCAAGAGGTAAGAATCAAAACTATTTCCTTTACATAGTAACTTGCACAAATATCCATCTTATTTATAAGAGCCAATTATTTTACCTTTTTACAAAACTTTCAATGTGGGACAATCATTTAACTTAAAGTTGAATATAAAGGACCAAGACAATTATTAATTTGCCTCAAAGTCTACAAAATTTCCTTTACATAGTCACTTGCACAAAGGCTCATCTTATTTATAAGTTCTAATCATATTACTTTTTTTACAAAACTTTCAATGTGGGATAGTTAAAAAGTTAAAGCAATACCACTAAATTTCTTTTTCAAGTTGGAATTTTTTGACCAATAAACTTTTTTAAAAATCATCATTATTTTATTATTTTTTAAGCAACAGCTAAGAACAATTGTGTTAATATATAATGTTACTAGAATTTGTAACATTGTAAGGATTTTGTTAAAGAAAATTATTCGAATTTATAATATGTTTGTTGACTCTATTTAAGTTATATGCTATTATTATATAAAATATATCTATTTATATATACACGTGGAGAATTGTGCTTATACATATTCTCATTTATTTAAGTAGTTTTCTTATTAGTAAAAAGTGTAAAATGGATTTTTTTGCTTTTATTTTAAGTAGTAAGTGTTATTTATTTTTGACAATTACATCATTTTTGTAATATTTAATCCCCATAAATGTATAATAAATTTAGAATCATCCATCTTTTACCTTTTGAAAATATCAAAATTGTTAAAATTATAAAGTAGATATAATATTTATGATTTTTACATTTATTTTCCAATTTAAGATACATATTTCAAATATTTAATAATTTTAGATTTGTTAAAATAAAAAAAATGAGAAATAAAAGTAAGTCTAGTACTCCTACCTTACGGAGGCATGTTAATACTTTTGTTGCACATAAAACTCTTCTATTTTTTTGTTCTAAACTTTGCTTATATGTGTTTTTACATTACTAAGTCTATAGAAAAATTTTTTCACAAGCCCGGAAAAACCCGAAAAAAACCGAATTCATTACCCGAGCCCGAACCGGGACCGAAACCGTTTGGACTGACCATTTTTGGGACCGAGACCTGGACCGAACAGAAGATGTTTGGTCCGGTCTTGGTCCTTTAAAAACCCAGGACCGAAGCCCGTTTGTACAGCCCTAATCTCAACACATGCTAGACCAAGGGTGATGTTCAAATGGTAAGAGAACTAGTTACTAGGATTGAGATCTTAGATTATACATACGTCGTTGAAGTGCCGCCAATTGTATCAAACTCTCAGCACGTGCTAGCTAACAATTATTGCAACAAAATAACTTATCAAAGTTATATAGGACAATTTTATTTTGCTCACGCATGTATATTATTATGCATACGTGTAACACATGGCTTTATATATATATATATATATATATAATATTTTCTTTTTAGATAATTGGGACTCTATTGACATAGCGATCCAATTATTATTTGATAGTATTTATTTTTAGTTAGATTTGATATAAACATTATCATATATAAAATTTTTTAAAAAATTATGTTTATAATTTAATGTCTAAAAATGAAAAATTTCAAGTACCAACTGAATGGCACTTTATGGCGCCATTCATTGGTCCCCCTGTAACGAACCTGATGTGTGTGCGTTTGACCGTATGCACGTACATTTGACAATACATACGCGTAGATTCAAAAATATGCACATAGATCTGAGGACATATGTGTAGAGATGAGAGCATACACGGTTGTGGGCTCACAAACCTCGACTATATCAGCCAATGACGCCATAAAGTGTCATTCACAAGGTGCCATAACCGGACTCTATCTTAAGAACAATTTGAGCAAATTTAACATTTTAGTTCTCTTCTTTTTACAATGATTTCTTTTACTTGCATTCAAACAACCAAAATTTGTGTTTTCAAATGAAGTCATGAATTGTTAATTTCAGTACTTAATTACATTCCTCATGTGAGAAACAGCGCAAACTCTTTGTCCACTATATTGTTTGTAACGGTATCGTAAACTTGCGCTTATTCATAAAATGTTTTATTCAAGTATTATGCATAATAATACATTAGAATGAGAGAATAAGAGAAGAATGTCAAAAGCTAATCTGTCTCTTATGCCATATGATACTTCTCTAAAGGATGCCATATAGATCTCCTACAAAAACAAAATAATTCAAAATCCTCGAAATAATCGAAAACATAATATTTTAAGAATCACAATCATACCGGCAAAAGTTGGTGCTCTGTTTACTCCTTAGAGGTTATTGTGACTTTAAGCACTTCATTTCCATTCTCTTTTTGTTCATCCTGAATTTCCTTTGATGAATTTTCGGCACTTTCTGAACATGCATATACCACAATCATCTCTAATGTAAGAACATTACCTAATTCAATCGGGATCGTCTCCAACTTGTCACAATATTGCAACACCAATTGTTGGAGACTTGGGAAATCATCACTTGAGGCATTCCATTCTTCAAGTTGTGCCCTCCTGAGTTTCAAGAATTTGAGTTGGGGAAATTCATCTTCACCTACTTCCTATTGTCCTCCCTCAAACGTAACCTTTTCCAATTTAAGTCCCTCAAGGTACTCCAATCCTCCAATTATCTCCATTTGTTCCTGAGACAAAGATATATAGCTAAGAGTCAATTTTTTGAGACTCAATGGGAGGCTAAAAGTGATTGAATGAGGACATGGATCGTCTTTCTCCTCATCATCGTCGTCATAGATTATTTCACACCCGTCACTATAGTCACCATCATCACTGTAGTCACCATTGTCGGTGTAGTCGCCATAATAGTTGTCGTCACCACCATCAACGTTAGCCATCGCTACTGTCGTCGTAATCATCATCGTAAAGTGATAATGTCAGTGACTCGAGCTGATTAAGGTGGTGGAAAGAAACTTCAGGTAAAGGTCCAACCCTACATTTAAGTCTTCAGAGATTGACAAACATCTCAAGATTTTCTCATCCCTTTCATCAAAAATTAAAAGTCCAGAAATACTTTCTAAGTTAGTATTTACTAGAACACCTTCATTCTCAGTTGTTTTCTGACGGCAAGATTCACTAAAATATGCGTCGTCCCTGAAATACACTTACCTCATAGTCACCATTTTAAGAAGGATATCGGGTATTACAACTTTGGATCCATTGTCCACTTCAAGAAATTCTAATCTGTGGAAGCTTTCTATTGGTGGTAGCTGATCATTTAGCGCTAAAAATAAAACTGACAAGTACCTCAAGTTAACTAAATGCTTGATTCCTATTACTTCTGCATACTCATATTGGCCAAGACGCATTATCCTGAGAACTTTGACACTGCTTGAAATAAATATGGTGAGCTAAGATTATCACATGCAACAGAGCGAAGATGTAAGCTAAATGGCAGTAAGTGAAGACCAAGATCAAGTCCAGTGAAGAGTAAACGTTGATGTTGCTGATACAATGATAATTGCTGACACACCAAAACCTTGCTTAAAGTCTCATCATTACTGTAATAATCAAATTATGAAACCATAATAAGAGGTTGAGAAAAAATAGACATAAAGGAATCAGAAAATGAAGAGAAACATTGAACATACTAATCAAGCACCTTCATAAAGCCTTCCTCTTGAGCCAATCTTGAGCACATTTCGCCCAAAAGATCATGAATCTTACAAGTTTTAATTCCCCGAGAGATCTCAGTTTATCAATAAGTACCAGGCTCCTATCAATTAGTTTCATTAGATATTCTATTGCAACATCCTCTGACCTCTTATTGTCTTCTTTCTTTATAAATCCTTCAGAAATCCATAGCGATATCAACTATTTTACTGGGATTTCATCGTCTGCCTTCAATTCTCTAAAGTAAAGAAAACATGGTTTCAGATGCATTGGTGAATACTTGTAGCTAAGTTCCAATGTCTTGTCTAGGTTTCCTGATATATGTGAACTTAAATTTCTTGCAACTTTCTCCCACAATCACTCTTTCTTCTCTATATTTGCAAGAACTCCAGCTATGACGACCACAGCAAGTGGTAAGCCGTAGCAACTATTTGCAATTTGCCTTCCGACGTCGATCAATTCAAGATGACACTTTTGCTCTCGGAAAACTTTTCGTTGTAACAATTCGCAGCATTCAACTTCCGGCAAAAAGGGAAGTTCATTAATGAAACTAGCTGAAGCTTCCAAACCAACTACTTTATTCCGACTGGTGAACAAAATTCTACTTCCAACAGTGTCATGTGGAAAGTATCTTCTCAAGTCATTCCATGCATTTATATCCCATAGATCATCTATCACAATGAAGTATCTCCTTCCCTTTAAACTTTTGTGAAGTTTATCCGCCAAACTTCCATCGTCCATATTCACAAGCGTTTCTCTCTTAAGGTGACATATTGACATCAAAATGTCAATCAATAAATTTCTCTTATTATATGTTTGAGAAACAACACACCAGCCACGAATATCGAAATAAAGGACAATATCAAGATGATTATAAAGTTTAGTAGCCAAAGTTGTCTTACCTAGTCCAGGCACGCCAATGATGGAAATAATTTGCAACTGGTTGACGCCTCTAACAAGTTGATCTAAAATTTCGATTGTTTCTTTCTCAAACCCCACAAAAATGTCTTCCAAAATCGGGCTCTATCTGGATCGTGAAGTTCACCTAGATTTTTTACAGCTAGTGGAATCCATCAGCATCAATTTTGTTCTTCTTTTTTTGGATACCTATCACAATAAGCTGAGTCTTCTCAATAAGTTGAGGGAGCCTGAGGGTAAGATACCAAACATGAGGAAACAAATTGATAACATATTCAACTTCACACGCTACATCTATGATTCGTATTACAAGTGCTTCATGCTCTGCTTCCTCATGTTCTGCTTATCTGTGACCAAAGATCCCAACGAAATGAACTCCTTGTGGAGTGTTACAATTTGATCATATACAACAGCCATCCTTTCAGATTTGTTACTCACCAGGTCTGCGAGATCATCAAGAACGGAATCAACAATAAAGAATGAAGCCACATTCTGCCTTGGAGCTATATCACTAGGAACATTTGGGACGGCAATGCAATGTTCCTTGATCTTTGATTTCAAGAGATCAAACTTCGATAACAAATCTGAAAGAGCAACATCCAATATTCCACTCTCCCGGTCTTGATCATTCCTAGGAAAAGCAAATATATTTAACTGACTTCGTACTTGGTGAACCAAAGCTTTGATATCCCTTATTGCTTCAATTCTTCCTCCCCCATTGTTGTCAAGAAAGGTGAAAAGGTTGTCGGATTGCAGAAAACTCCGTACCTCACAAACAATAGCTTCAATATGCATCACTGCATCATTGGATTCTTCCTTGTTGACCTTGTTGATCGGAATGAATACTAAAACGGTGAGAAATAAGCAATAAAAGAATCCGCCAACCTCGTTAGCCATAGCTTCAACATCTATCAGGATACTCTTGTCGGGCTGCAAATGCTTTGCTGTATCACCAAGGAAAGTAATAAGAAAATCAAGCTCTGCGTATAGATTCTGGATCGAACCCTTTACAGAAGCAATGGAATCCGCCTCGAAATAATATAAGATAGCTTCAATCATCACAAGGAGAAAGTTGACAAAGGCTGCAACAACTTGATTAGGATTGAGAGCAAGACTAGAGTTGGACATAAGATTCTTGTTTGGGACTCTGAAAATTACCTCAAGCTCTTGTCCAAGTGATACAAACTCCTGGAGAAAGTTTCTGAAAGAATCAAAATCTTTTAAATTTATGATTCCTGGTAGAGATTCAAGAAGACTAGTTAACATGCCAATTAGACGTCCAGCATGGGGGGATACCAAATATATATGCTCCACCACTGTTTTGAGGAGTCCCTTTGGACCACTAAAAAGTCCATAATCGGCCCACATGTCGTCATCGTTCCACATCTCATCATCGTTGGATGGCTCATCGTCGTCCCACGTCTCATTGTCGGACGGCTCACTGTTGTCACCATCTGCTGGTGTAGAGACGTCAAGTCGGGCTGCTTGCTTTACTTGCATATTGGGAAACGATGCTAGGATTGGAATTGAAGAGAGAAAAAGATATCGAAAGGGAGTGTATATTCAGTATTCCACCATTTTACTAGTCTTAATAACTTATATAAGTCCAAAGAATCTTATGCCTTTTATTTTTTATTTTTTTAATTATACTTAGCTGGCTAATGATTTCGCATATCAAGAATGATAGTAAAAAATAAACTCTATCTCATTTTAGATCCACAAATGCCACTGCCTAGTTCTTATTTTATTTGGAAGGGTTAGAAGTTAATATTCTAACGTGTCTCGAAAAGTTCCTGAATCTTCTTGACCACACTATAAGAAACAGGAGCTATAGCGGTGATATTTTGCCACGACGTCAGATGTCGTTGCTATAACGTTGGCTTCAGCGGTGATTTTAAATCGCCGCAGCAGTCATCACCCTATACTAGCGACATCATAATGTCGTCACTGTAGGATGTATCTACAGAGACGACAAGTGATGTCGCCGCTGTATATTGGTATCTATAGAGGCGATGTGTAAAAGTCGTCGCTATATTTCTTTATCTAAAATGACGACCCATAAATATCGTATTTATATGATTGGTGGGAAAATTTTCCGCCTTTGTCCTTGTATTTAGCGACGGAAAATCGTTGTTATAGGGAAGATATTCTTCACTATAGTTATAATAATCTGTATAATATATATTATAAAAGAAGGTAATAACCAAAAGTCAAGTTAATCCAGTTGGTGAAGTATCAAGTCTTTGCATTCAAAGTGTTGGGTTCGATTCCTTACAAAAGCAAATAATATTTAATTAAATATGGATGGAAAAGGACCGGGCTATGGAGTTGGGTGGGGTGGGGTGGGGCGGGGCGGGGGGTCGGGCTAAATAGTGGTAAGGGTGTGTAAAAAAATCGGGACCGATTGAACCGGCTCGAAACCAGACCGAACAGGCAGGTCCGGTCCTGGCTTTGTGGCTAAAATGACCGGTCCGGTCTGGTCCAGTCCGGTCTTGGTTTTCTTTTGAAAATCTAGAAACCCGGTTAAAGACCGGTTGACCCCTTTTTTTTAATATATAAATTGAAACCCGGTTTTCACTTTTCATAATACCCAAGAGGTAAGAATCAAAACTATTTCCTTTACATAGTCACTTACACAAAGATCCATATTATTTATAAGCCCCAATTATTTTACCTTTTTACAAAACTTTCAATGTGAGACAATTATTTAACTTAAAACTAAAAATAAATGACCAAGACAATTATTAATTTGCCTCAAAGTCAACAAAATTTCCTTTACATAGTCACTTGTACAAAGGTCCATCTTATTTATAAGCTCTAATCATATTGTTTTTTTACAAAACTTTCAATGTGGGACAATTAAAAAGTTAAAGCAATACCACTAAATGTCTTTTTCAAGTTAAAATTTTTTGACCAATAAACTTATTTAAAAATCATCATTATTTTATTATTTTTTAAACAATAGCCAAGAACAATTGTGTTAATATATAATGTTACTAGAATTTGTAACCTTGTAAGGATTTTGTTAAAGAATATTGCTCGAATTTATAATATGTTTGTTGACTCTATTTAAGTTATATGCTATTATTATATAAAATATATCTATTTATATATACACGTGGAGAATTGTACTTATACATCTTCAAATTTATTTAAGTGGTTTTCTTATTGGTAAAAAGTGTAAAATAGATTTTCTTACTTTTATTTTAAGTGGTAAGTGTTATTTATTTTTGACAATTACATCATTTTTGTAATATTTAATCCCCATAAATGTATAATAAAGTTGGAATCATCCATCTTTTACCTTTTGAAAATATCAAAATCGTATCGTAAAATTGTTAAAATTATAAAGTAGATATAATATTTATGATTTTTACATTTATTTTTCAATTTAGGATACATATTTTAAATATTTAATAATTTTAGATTTGTTAAAATAAAAAAATGAGAAATACAAGTAAGTCTAGTACTTCTACCTTACGGCGGCATGTTAATACTTTTGTTGCGTAAACCCTTCTATTTGTTTGTTTTAAACTTTGCTTATATGTGTTTTTACATTACTAAGTCTACAAAAAAAAATTTTCACAAGCCCGAAAAAACTGAATTCATTACCCGAGTCCGAACCGGGACCGAAACCGTTTGGGCTTGCCATTTTTGGGACTAAGACCGGGACCAAACCGAAGATGTTTGGTCCGGTCTTAGTCCTTTAAAAACTCGAGACTGAAACATGTTTGCACAGTCCTAAATAGTGGAGGGTCGGATTAAATTTTTTTTAATGACCGAAACCCATCGATCATACAGCCGCGACTGTGTCGCCTCTATTGGGTGGCTCTTAGATTGCGGCGACACGAGTCGCCGCTATGGATATACTACCACGAGTTTTTAGCTGCGACATTCACAGGCAATTTTGTCGCTGTTATCACGTATTTGTGGCGACATATACACATTTTACGATGACGCGAGTCACGGCTATTGGGCTTATTCCTTGTAGTGCCAGAAGTCTATCTTTTGAATCAAATTCCTTTTTTTTTTAAGACGGACAGAGGGCGACTCAAATCAAGTGGCTTAGAGCGGCCCGCCTCAACTGCCTTAGAAGGTACGAGGGGTTGTCGTGAACTATCCACATGTTCAGCCTAGCCTTCAAGCTCTTCTTTAGTTTGGTTTGTCCAGCACTCACATACGAGGCATGACAACTTTCAATAATCCATTCCGCCCTTCCGTCCAGACGCGGTGCCTTTTGTCATTATCATCTACCGCCCTTTCTTTCTTCCCTCACGCATGAAGATTGTCGTATGTACACTCGACTTTGGTTGTCGGTGCTCGTCCAGTAAGAAAAAGTGCAAATGACTTCTAGGATTTCTAATTCCAGGCATATATCTCATTTCGCGTCTAAAAAAAAATTATCATGGTTATGTTAAATGCCTTGTGGTCTCTCGATGTTGTGTGTGCACGCGTTGTCCCAGTAAAAACTAAAAAATAAAAAAAAAGTTCTATTTTATTTGGAAGAGCTAGAAGTCAATATTCTATGTTGGTCTAACCCCGTTCACAAACCATATTTATTTAAAAATGGAAATATAAAATCTAGTTAAAAA
The DNA here is from genome assembly GCA_963692815.1 of Nyctanthes arbor-tristis. Taxonomy (NCBI): domain Eukaryota; kingdom Viridiplantae; phylum Streptophyta; class Magnoliopsida; order Lamiales; family Oleaceae; genus Nyctanthes; species Nyctanthes arbor-tristis. The sequence goes on from CAVNYN010156668.1 coordinate 16,117, forward strand.
ATCACATCCACATATTTCATAGGACTCACATATACTGCACAAATCTCCACCATTCATTTAAAAAAATTTCTACTCCTAATAAAAATGGTTTATGAAGGGGTGCTAAATTTTTACAGTTAAGAGTCCGTTTGGCATTATTTATAAACCAAATATATTTTGAATTTTAAATTCTTAAGACACTTGTTAATTTCTCTCATTGACACCTCACTCCCAAAACACATCAAATAATAACTTTTTAAAATTTAGCCAATCAAATTAAGCCACATGTCTTTAAAATTTAAATTTTAAAATGTGTTATAAACTATTTAGTTTATAATTAATCCCAAACGGACCCTAAAGTTTTAGCCCTCAAACTTATGTTATCATTGCACAAGTTGTCCTTTCGAATTCAAACGTATGAAAAGACACAACAAGCTCTTTTCGAACGCCAAGATATATATATATATATATATTTATTTATTTATTTATTTATTTATTTATTTATTTAATAAATAGAAAAACGCTAAGAATTAATTACCAAGTGATCCGTACTTTAAAAAATTAAAAAAAAAATGTAACGTTTATTGTCAATTTTGTAACGTGCTAATATAATATTTGAATAGAATAACCATATATGCAATGCTTATTGTGCCATGTATTACACGCATGCATAATAACATGCATGCGTGGGTAAAATAAAATTCTTATATATTATATATATATATATATATAATATTATGGCAAAAGAAAAGATATAAACGTTGCCTCAATTGTGATGGCACTTGACGGTAACTCATACGTCAACTTGAATCGTTGATATGCAACACAAACTTTCATTTATGTTTTCTTAACAACTACATTGATTTTTCAAAAAAAAAAAAAAAACAACTATATTGATACTTTTTTTTCTTTTTTTTAATAATAATTGTAGATTTCTTGAATTGAACCAAGCTAGAGTGATAAAGCTTCAAACTTGAAGCAATTATATTTTGTTTAGCTCGAAAGGAAAATGAGATACAGTTAAGTGCATATTTTCGCAGTATGTGGATTCTATGCACCCATATGGGTTGCTACTTGCTAGAAACCTTTCATAGATCTATACGGTTATGGATTATTAGGTATCATTACTCTAAACTTTATCACACTAGAGATATTATTAAGACAACAACAACAATTATAATAAAACCTATCTGAAATCAAATTAGGAGATAATAATAAATCTAAATAAACTCTAATTTTAATTATTTATGCTTGAAAATGATCTTATTCAAGTCGAAAAATAGATTGAGCAACCACCATCAAGTAAATTGCAAGAGGGTAGAGAGTGCATGTAGAACAACAAATTTCTATTAAATTCACTTCTTAGATCAATAAAGCAACTTGCTCTAAAAAAATATAAAAAATAAAGCAATAAATCTACAAAACTATGACAATCAAACAAAGAAAGAATGAAAACTCAGTAAGAAGTTTTTAATACCATCCATTGGTACCACAGTGATACCCACAAATGAGATGACGAAATAAAAAGAAGACTTGCGACAGCAAGGGATATGCTGATCTTATATTGGATTTGTGACCAGTACCAACAGAAAACCAACCGGTAGTATTAAAAAATTTTCAGAAAACTCAGAGTTAATCCTCATACGACATCACATGCTGCTACTTAACTTTATGAGCAACTATTGAAAGCAAGTTTCACAAGAGATTAACAGTTGGAAGAATGAAATGAGAAAAAGAAAGAAATAAACACACTCACATTACCCGGATTGTGACCCATTCCCTCTAAAAATACAATAATATCTGCTTATATCTGTCCTTACAACTAATATACAACAATTACCTCAACAAAATAAGCTCATTATCCTCAAAACATCTATCGAACAATTCAAACAATTTTTTTGAACAGCTCTATCTTTACAAGAACTAACGGAAGTTGATATGACGCCTCTATGCCAACTCTTTACAAAAAAGCAAAAACAAGTAATATCTTCATCTTCCTCAAACTCCACAAACAGGCATGGGATGTTCTTTAATTCTTTTCATCTTTACCTTTTATTTTCTACAACAATGGAGCCATAAATAATTCAAATGTGACTGGCAGGCTCCATTTTTGAGGTGGTGCTACCCAAAATCCAGCAAGGATATTCCCCATGAGAAAAATAATTAAAACACGTGAACATGGAACAAAAGCTTACTGTTAACTCGAGGTGTCGACTTCCTTTCCGCTATCTTCATCACGAATATGCCTCTTCAACCTTCTAAGCCAAATTTCATAATCCATGGGATATGGCGTTCCACAAAGGCTGTCAACATAATCTGCAAATGCTTTCAAGACAGCAGAGATATCTCCAAGTTTTTGTTGTATCAGCCTTCTTGACCAAGCCGTTTCTCTCCACTGAAGTGCCCCCTCAACTGAGTCCAGAACAGGCAAATCCCCACCAGAAGAAAAGTAAAGCATATACACTAGGCTCTCTGCATCAGAAGCAGAACACAACTTCCCCTCCTGAAGGGCAGAAGTAGAAGAGAAATGAAGATTCATTGCTGGACGATCCCTGTCTTCTAAAATAGCATGTCCCCAACCAATAAGGACGTAGTAAGGCTGTCTTGCACTGGATGTGACACAAATGACATTCTCTGGCCTGATGTCCCCATGCCTAATTCCCACCGAAGCAGCGGCTGAAAGAGCAGATAAACAATCATGGCAACACCTTATAGCCTCATCTATACCAAATTGGCCTACTCTCACCAAATCAGCGACAGTTGGGCCAACTGGGCTGGTTACCAGGACAGGAGTACCACACCATGGGTGGTCACAGTTACCACCAGAGCTTGGCCTCCGGCACTGACCAGGATGAATTATCCGGCCAGAAGCACTCAACTGAGGAAGATACTTACTGGATATACCTTTCTGTTTCATAACAGTCAATACTTTAGTTTGCCTCTGAACTTGATACCACAACTTCATATCTTCCCAAGCAGGCTCTAGCTGAGAAGGATGTGAACCAACATACAGAAACAAATTTTTTCTGGGATCTTCAACAGATGATGCCATATAATAAGGGATCTCACCATCATTCAGCAGTTCATTAATCTGATAACCATTCTGCCAATCCGAATCCTCTAACCACAAAACAGATCCTACTTCTAGCTTCATTGACTTCTCAGAGTCAACTCTAATGGACTCTTCCTGTACTTCAACTATTTCAGGAGAAGCACTTCTCTGCTGGAATCTGAACAAGCCATTTCCGTTCACCCTTGTCTCAGCTAACTGCCTCTCAATCCTTCTAGCTTGAAGACGGCTACTATGGTCAGCAGCTAGATCTTCAACAGAGTTCTTAGGCATTCCAGCATATTGTACAATGGAGTGAAATGTAGCAAAAAGCACCTGCAGCGCACCAATATCCCCCCAGTTAGCATTCCCAAGCTTGTTCCATATCATATCAACTGGGGAAATTGCAATTCGAGAATGATTTCTTATCCAGGCAGCACAACATTCATAGACATTATTTACATCAAACTCCAACTTATTTAAATCACCTTCAACTTTAATAACACCACCATATTGAGAATCGACAACTAGAACAAAAACAGAATTCAGACTCAGAGGAATGCTTGATCTGCTGAGATTTCTAGCAAGCAATACCCGAAGAGCAAAAAACAAAGCTTCACCTACGATAGAGAGCGATGGCTTACAGTCATTTTCTACTGAAGCAAGGACTCCAATGTCAGGCCTTAGAAGTGCTAATTCAAGAATATCATCCCACTTTCCTTGTGGATGTCTAGGGTTCTTCAGCATTACCGCTGTCGCACAAAGACCTCCAAGTTTACCTTTCGCAATTGCTTTCTCAGCCTGGTAAAATCTCATGTTTGCATTATACAGAGACGAAACATAGAAAGGCATTAACTCATTCTGCTGAGCCCAGAAAGCCCCCCACAAGCCGTTCACACTTGCATGCAAGAAGTCCTCAAGAGCAAGATACGCAGTCGCTTCAACAGTGCCAGAAGCTGATGCATAAATAGCACTAGGCATCCGAATCAGCTGCTGAAAGGGTACACCTTCCAGTGCATAATCAAACTTCTGAAGATCTACCAGTTCAAAAGGAACTTCAAAGGCAGGTAAAGAATTATCTTGAGCATTATCCTCAAACCAATCTGTAAGTTGTTCTGTCAACCGATCACTATCCACAAATCTACGCAAAAATTCTTTACGATCCTGAGTCTTACCACCTGATGAAATACTAGATTTTTTTGTCACAGACTCCAAAGAATCACGATCTGGGGATTTACCTACCAACATATTGAAATTTCAGATCTGTTAGTTTAATAAATTCCTCATGCAAAAAAGGAAGCAAAAGCAGAACGAAGAGTCTAAGACAGATTAACAAGAATGAAGTCAACATAGAAGCAGACTAGAAACATCACTAATGATAAATCTGAAACTCTCAGTATTGCCATTAAATAAATAAAAGTTCGTGGCAATCTATGAAACCATACCACCAAGGTGAGTATAAGCAAAAAAGTCCAAGTAAATGAAACCGAACACTTCAAATACTATCCTATAAAGGCCAACGCATAAGAAGGCCAAAATGTTTATCTAGGCCTTTTGCCTCCATGACTTGATCCTGGGGAAAAGCTAGCCTCCCTTAGGTCGAGTTGAATGTAGTTCATTCAAGGCTCAAACAAGAACTAATGGGAAGAACCCCCATCTCAGTACCCAGCCGAAACTTTATCCATCATCAATGGAAAGCTGACCGGAAGATCGGCCAGCAGTATGTCATGTAGAGTCCCACAAGGCATAAACATCAACGAGCTATCCCTAGAGAACCTGAAATCCATCTAGGCTATAAAACCAAGAGCACCAGAAGTTGAGGCCTCTAAATAAACAGCCCAAAAAGGGCAAGATAATGAAAGCTCCTCAGCTGCAGTTGGCTTATGTCAAAGGCATGCACCTCGGTAAGTGAACGTGTAAGCCTTCACAAAAGGTCATTTAAAGCAAAAGCTTTGACCTTTAAGGACACATTAGTGAAGGTCTAATGTGAGTGACATGCGCCTCCCAAGACACAACCTTGTGCATCCTAGAAAACATGGGCCTGCAATTCAAAATTAGGTCAACCGCATGTCCTGCAATTTCAAAATTAGGTCAACCACTACTCCCAACCCCGACACTCACCCAACCCACCCACCCCCAAAAAAAAAAAGCGAGTGACCCAAAAGGAGAGGAAAAAAGAAAGAGTTAACTTCTATTTTTAATTTCTATCACCTCTGATGTCCTCACTAAATTTTTTCAACCGTAAGCTACAAAAGGATTTATAATAATGCCAGCAAAACTGTCTATATTCTAAACCTCTTCAAGCACAATATCCCCACTCTTATTCTCTAAAAGTTCAGGGAAATTGATACCAAAGCACTTCATCTAAGAACCCGAACACACAAAATTAAATGAAATTATAGCGAATTAACCCGGTAACTATTGCACTTTTGGGCCGCCTATGGACAAGGTCGCACGCATATATAACCACAAGGAAACGACGTTTACTATTAGTATGAGCCATCAATGGCCAGGGCTCGGAGCGGAACTTAGTGAAGCTCGGTCCCCTGATACCATTCCTGGCCTAGAAACAGACGGGGACGCCACACCAGAATTCAGACCGCACGGGGACTAAGCTCTTCTTTGTATAAACTATTTCACTATGCCCTTTATGATCAACCACAAAAAATAGATTATACAGATCAAAAAAATTTAAACATACAAATCAACAGATTACATAACTAATCCCATACCAAAAATTCACAAGCATTAAGCTACACTAATTCTCAGAAAAGGGGAAAAACTAAAAGAAAAAATCAACAGAACAACAACTAAAATTAAATTCATAAATTCAGGAAAAGACACAATCATTTAAACAGAAAACGGAAACAAAATTTAGGGTTCACCTTCCATAGTAGACAGGATAAAAGAATTGAGTCCAGATGAATAAACCTTCTAGATCCTTGGCTTTAGAGTAGACATCAGTGAACTGCAAGTCTTTAACGATCCCTATATCCTCTCTTTCTCTCTCTACACCTCACGCTCTCCGTTTCTCTCTCTCTATAAGTATGTGTGTGTACGCGAGTGCTCAAAAATGCCTCGGTTTTGACAGAAGCGTGTAATAATAAAGTAATAATAATTTATTTTATTCGTAAAACTATTGATATATATATATATATATTATTTTTTTTTGTGGATTTCATAGCAGTTTGTTGTATTGGGTGCTTTTCTTCAAGAGAAAAGATACTCATGAAGTACAACATTTAAAGCGCCGGGTATGATGGTCAGCTTTGTACAGAGCAACCAGGCGTACCTTGTGCCAGTTTGTTCGTCATTTTTTTGTTCTCCTTTTTAATTCTTTTTTACTTTTATTTAGAAAGTAAGGGTTATTTTTTTTTAAAAAGAAAAAAAAAAGCAAGGGAGCTGTGATTTGTGGGTGCCGAGCTGAGCTAAGATCACTTTGACCCGATCAATGTAACCACGTCATTCCCACCAATATGCCACGTGTTGTCAAGGGCGGCCCCGAGGCCTTGATCACCTAGGCCCCAGTCCAAAGCATCAAAATGTTAAATATCCAGATTTTTTAAACACATATTCGAATAATAGAATAAAAATAATTAATGTGTACATTAAACATGATTAAATCTCTAGTTTAGTGGTAAAGAGTTAACTTTTAGCTTATTATCTTTGAGGTCAAATGTTTAAATCCTCTCACCAACATACTACCTCCGTGCTAAACAGATGGCCCTCTTTCTTTATTTATATAGATTAAGAAATTTTTTTTTAAAGTACAATTATAAATTTACATTATAGCAACACAAATTCACATAGACACTTATCCTACTGAAATACAACGCCAAAAAAATTAATAAAACAAACTCACATATAGTGTGAATACACACTACAATAAAATATAGAAAATACCCTATACAAGGAAATCGAACCAGAGACCTCTAGATCCCAGTACCTCAGTCTAACCCACTAACCAATGGGCTAAGTGTCATTGACAAAACAGTGTATTTAATAGTATTGAAAAAGTAAATTTTAACATCATTTCCTATTATGGGCTTGTTTGAACCTCTTTATTTTTGTAAAAATTTAGTGAATTTATAAAGAGGAAAGAGGTAGAATGTTTATTGGAAATGTAAAAAGGTTTGAAATATGTGATTGTAATTAAGTAGTTGTCAAATCAAATGTCAAATCAGTGGTAAGTAAAATTATAAATTGAGAGCATAAAGGGAGAATAAAGATGTTCAAACAATCTCATATCCTTTCATTTATTAATTATTACACTTTAATAATTTTATTTTTTTATAACTATGCATATTAAATAAAGGCGATGTAAGAGAAATAATATTTTAACTATTTTTTAAAAAGGAAATTGGATCATATTTTAGAACGGACGAAAAAAGAAAACGGGAAAATCTTTTTGGGTCGAAGGTAGTATTTGGTTAAAAATTTTATTTGGTTATATAAATTTTTAAGTACCAATCAAAAAAATAATAACTCTATTTGAATTTTTTAAATTTTAGTAATTTTCAAATAGTGAATTATATCTTTATATCATCACAGTTTTATTAAAAAAAAAAAAAAGGGACCCTATAATACTTCAATTATTAAATTTTCAATTATATGCTTTTTACATGATAAAACGGATAAGACCTTTGTAGTCTAGTATCATCTTTGTTAGTTGTTTACACCCTTGATCAATGGTTTAATTCTCTTCCCCTACAATTCCCTTGTAATGTCAAAAAAATGATAAAATGTAATCGAAAGTTAGACATTTATGACCACTATAAAAACTTTATTGAAAAGAAAATTCTTTTTTGAATATTGCTTAAAATGCTTATCCATTTCGTCAATATTTTTAACATGAAAACTATTCGTTTAAATTTTAAAATGTTAAAACCGTATTTAGTTTGAAATTTTTGAAAATGTCTCAATTAAAGTTTCACCTGGGATCCCAAAATCATAAGGTTGGCCTTGCCTGTCGTGAAGCACGTCCTAAAAAAAGCAGGCTGCAGGTCGTCACTAGAACTAGATTAATGATGGCACGTTTTCTGGGCTTCCCATTCCGACCTGATGGAAGACTAGCTGGGCTTCTTGCCTATGGATCTCTTCCAACATGCTCGGGCCCGAAACAATCTCTGGGCTACAACGTCCACGTGGCATGAAATCCGTGACACGTGGTGTCTATGTCGAATCGCGCTACCACGCGTCAACCATGCTATCTATGCATGGCTCCACTAATATTTATCTCTAAATCCTCCACTCGCCCCACTATAGAAGGGAAAAAAAGAGAGAGAAAAACTAGAATATGTTAGCTTCGTGATGTATTACATATAATATATATATATATATATATTTGTGGAGTAATAAAAATTGATTCATCACATTGTTGGTTACGTCATCTCCAGCCACGATTTAATACCAACTGGTATAATTGTTGATTTCATAAAGTTGAATTAATACAGTCTTTTCCATAGAAAATAATTTCCAATCAAAGGCACATTTCGCATTGTTGAAATTGAGATAAAAGTGATTATGTGAAAAACAAAAGCATGCATAATACAATCTAAGTCTAGTAATTCGAACTTAGTCTTATTTTTGTCACTTGAATTATCACAAATCGATTGTAAGTAAATGAGCAATTTTACTTGCTGTACACACATAAAACCCGCATAATTTGTCACACAATGACGATTCATATGAAAGTTTTCTAATAATTATTGTGTTCATATTTTAAAATGAGCATCACTGCACAATAAAATATAGGCTCACTGCATGTTTGTCACGCTATATAAGGTGGTGCTCATTCAAACAATTCTAAAAACCAATGTTTTCTATTAATGTATTGATATAATTATATACATTAACATAAAACATCATTGGTTCAATAGATTGACTAGATCTAACATATATAAAAGAGTCAATCTAATTTACCGCAGCAATTGAAATGAATTTAGTGTCCAATTTCGACCAAAACACTGCCGTTTCGTACATAGTTGTCTTCCACTCTCTTTTCTTTCCTTTTTTTAATTAATAAATTAATTCTTAGTCACTGCCTGACAAACTGTCTTCCACTTTCTTTTCTTTCCTTTCTTAAATTAATTAACTTGTCTCCAGCTTACTCTTTGCCCACGCATGCTCATTTTTACAGAATCAAAGTCCTCTCATTCACACTCTCGTAAAAGCCAATTTTCTTCTAATTTCTCCGGTGTCGATCAAAGTTAAGCTCTACCAAGGTTGTGGGTTGTTTTGTTTTGCTGATATTGAATTTTTTTCTGACCGGTAGCGAGTCAAAATAAATCTAGACCACCTCTCTACGGCAAGCAAAGGAAAATTTGTGAGGCTTTTGTTTGTAATTTCCCGTGAATTGCATTTTTTACTTCTTTTTCGTTGATTATCATCGGCTTTTTTTGTGGGTTTTTTACTTCTTTTTCATTGATTATCACCTGGATTTTTTGTGGGTTTTAATTTGATTTTTATGTTAATTCATGTGTGTTTTCTTCTAATGGAGCCGTGAATGTTGTGGGTTGGTTTGTGTTGCTGATTTTGAAGTCTTGTCTCACCAATAGCGAGCTCAAGTAGATCTAGACCACCTCTCTCGGTAAGCAGAGGAAAATCCGCAAGGCTCTTGTTTCCATTAATTTTTTAATATCATGACAAGCTTGAAATTGCCGTAATAATGTTGTTTAGTAAATTTCATTATATGTAGTCATGCTAAAGACATATTAAGTGGAAAAGGAAAAAGACAATTACCCTAACACTAAAATGCAAATGAAGTAGCCAAATTGTCTTAATGAAAGATTGTGTGCTCGATTCACTCAAACTATATTTTATTACATATTTGAATAAGTTATCCCAGTGAAAAGTCAATTGAATAAAATTTCTATATTATATTTCTAACAGAAAAAGGAATTGCAATTTAATCTATTTACTAGAGAAATTCCATTTGAAATTGATTTGTAGACCAAGCTTATGAAGATAGATACCCATGATTGATAATCTATATCCATTTGCCCTTGAATAAGATCAGCAAACTTGTTCTCATAAACTTTAATCGTTTCCAAGTATCAGCCGCATTCTTCCAAGCTAAATAAACATGACAAGTAGGATGAAGTTAGTTTTACCGAGGAACCCAAGCTGCTTGGTGTCAGGGGTTGTGCAGGTCACATTAGGTGGGTGGGCTGTGCACTAATGTTCAAAATGGTTTTTTCCCCACATTTATTTAAAACAGAGGAGAAAATTCAAAACGGACATCATGCATTGAAATTTCAACAATATACATCTTTGTCAAACCATGTAGATAAGTTCATGTTAATAATTTCATCTGCTAAAAGCAACAAATTCTGCAAATTACATTTAATTCCAACTGATTTTCATATAAAAAAAGCTTTTCAATACTTCACCCATTCCAAGTATTTCCCAGGCTCTCATGCATCCTTAACAAATCAAAGAAAACTCTCATAGCATTGTCATGGCTCCATTTTCAACCAAATCATGCATGTCTACATACATATGAACTTGAATATATACATGCTAAACATACAGACACATAGTGGATTGCTACAACCATCTAAAATCATATATCATACGTCCTAATTAGGACAAAGTTAATGATGTCAAAAAGATACCTTCAACCACATACAATAGTGCAATCATGAAGTAGAGCTGTTTTTGTGACTTCAAGTAATGGCTTAACCGCATATTTCTGGCACCAATAACAATGCTATTGTATCAATTGGACCAGAGAAACAAGCAACTTACATTTTTCGAAGACCTTACCACATGAACATGACATAAGACAACATGAAGTTTAAAGTTTTATGTAGCTCCCTAATCCCAAAATACAGATAGTTAGAATGGAGAAAATGTTAACGAAGACTATAAAAGAGCACGATTTAGTTACAATGATAAGATTCTATGCTAAAAATCTTATAAGTAACACAAGAGGAACACAAACAGAAAATCATAAGATATAGGACTCTATCAAAATGGCCATTCCCATATACACCATAAATGAAGTCCAGGAACCATTATTTATTTTAAATTGAACCCATTGATGATTGAAGTATGGTGATATATATCATATCAGTAGGTTAGATCAGTCATTACTCAAGTCTAACTACTTCACTTCACTTCAGTTTCTGTGATAATTCCTATATAAGGGAACGAACACAACTTTTGGAAGTTCTTTAGAGATGCTTCGAAAGACAACAGAAAACTTGTCAAATTCTTAATACAATTTTACTTTTATTCTCAACAGCATGATTAAAAATCCACATAACAATTATTAGACACATCTATGTGAATGACTATCAAAAGAAAAAGTGAAAACCAAGTTTGAACTTGTTGAAAATCAAATGATTAGGAATTTATCATTGCATTTTTTCATCTGATTCAATTTCCATGAAAATGACACTTACTGATTCAGAAGTCACAAGGAGAGTGATTACATTTTGATAGTAAATAACCTTTGATGCGAGCAAGAATTGATCCATCATTTCAGAATATTTACTCAGAATAGGCAACGGAAGTGAGGAAAATCATTCATGTAATATGATTAGAATTCCGCCCAGCATGACAATACGATTTCAAGATGAGATAGTTTCTTTAAAAATTTTAATTAATATTGTATTTCCTGATTTAGAAAATTATGCTGAAAATTTAGACTTTATGATTAATCGAGTGATCCTAACTCCCAACAATGAAACAGTTGATTACATTAACAACATACTTATTGAACAGTTCAAAGGTGAAATGTATACTTATTATAGTTTTGATGAATCAATTGATAAAACAGAACAGGGAATGCAAGAAGATTTCTTAAATACTCTGACTCCAAATGGAATTCCTCCACATGAATTAATCTTAAAAAAGAATTTTCCGGTTATACTGCTTCAAAATACTAATCCTTCAAAAGGCCTCTGTAATGGAACTCGGCTGGTGTTTCGAAGATTTGAAAGAAATGTTATTGGCACTGAAATTGCGGTTGGAGAACACCGTGGAAAGAAAGTATTTTTATCTAGAATTCTATTTACTCCACTTGAAGGTGATAAAAATCCTTTTCCATTTAAAAGAACACAATTTCCAATACGCCCATGTTTTGCAATGACAATAAATAAATCTCAAGGACAACATTGGCTTGTGTAGGATTGTATCTTTCTAAACCTGTTTTTACACATGGACAGTTATATGTTGCATTGTCTAGAGCAAAAACAAAGAATTCCATCAAAATTTTGATAAAGCCAATTTCAAGTGATAGACATCATGAGCATTGCACTAACAATATTGTTTACAGTGAGATTTTATCTTTGATTAATTCATTTTAACAATGTTTGCCAAAAGCTATCATCAGTGAAGAAAAACAGAGAAACTAATGGAACGCTTATGTAATTCCAATATGAAATTCCAATTTCATGACAATTTTACAAAAAATCTGTCTATGGCAATATGGTATTCCAATTTCATGTTACTCTCATTGCAAGAAAAACGGGTATAATAACTGTTATTATTTGTGCTGATTTTTTCTTTGTAATCACACTATTTTTCTTTTATTCTTACATTGATATGGTAACTTCAGATCACTCATGCTATATTTTGGAACTCAAAATCTTACCTAATGGTGAGCTCTTCACAGCATAGGATGGCATATCTTCTCTATAGGTTTGCTTGTTCATGAACTAATTCCATTGTTACTTTATAGAATATCATAAGCTTAATAAGTTGATACATTTAGTGCAAACGTCAACATTCCTTTTGCTGAATGCTAATTACTATTATTTGATTGTATTGTAAAATGTAGTTTGTGCTTCCCATGACATACTTACGAGCGCAAGTATAAAATAATTTTTAGTTAGTTACTTTCATGGTGAAATGACAAGCTAGCCAAACTTGATAGTCAGGATTCAAAAGTCAAATATTTGTCCTAATTAATTGCCTATTTGGTTATGTTACAAGTCAAATATTTTTTTATTTAATGTTTTTTCTTTCTTTTTGTTCTTCCGGTGTTTAATTTTATTTATGTGTAGAATAAGTACACAAAATTGCGAAGTATTTCTTAGATGGCTTCTTATGTGTAGCAATACAATCTCCCCCCCCCCCCCTCTGTGAGTAGCTTTTTAGATCTACCAACCTAACTTGGTTTGTTGAACTACCTAGAGTTTAAAGAACTTATATGTGAGGAATGCCCTTGCAAATTAGTTGTAAAAATTAGGTGACGATTGGACGAAATCTTCTTTGCCTACATACTTATGATGTTTTCATGTGATTCCGTTATAAGAGAGAAATCTTAAGAATTAAACTATAAATTTTTAGATTAATCTTCTGTTTTATGTGCAGATTCTACTAATGCCAGTTTTATAAAAGCAAGCTTAAGTAATAAATGATGAAAGTATAACACTGTGGTGCTACGGGTGTTATGATTTAAATTTCATGTTTCCTCTTTTTCTCTTGTAGGGGAACATGGAAACTTTTGACATTGAAGATAATGACTTTATAAGATATGAGAAAACTATGAATATATTATTTATCTAGGTTCTTTTGTTAATAATTAGGATTGGACTACATGTATTAATTTTCAATAGTGACCCGAGGAATCTCGCCCTCAGCTACAAAAAAGGACAGCAAAGAATTACTTGTGCTAGGAATATTACTTTGATGAGGCACTTCCTTCTTGTATATTCTTTTTATGCATCATTTTAACTCTCATATCATCAACATGCTTACATGATTATAAATTGAAACAAAGAAAAACTTTTGGGTCAAAGCAACAGCCTGGATCTTGGTGCAGAAAAATCGGCTTTGGTTTTTAGCATATAGTATTTGCCACCGAAGTTCAAGTGCAGATAATCTAAGTGATATGTTTTTTTGCAGATACTATAACAGTGTTTCAGCTATAACAATCGCAAGGTACACAATTACCTAGACTACTTTTCACAAAAAATGCACAATAGTTGGTTCATGTTGCTTAACATGTTAGCTATTGCTTATTTTCACAAGAGCGAGAGCAGATGTGGAATTACATGATTCAAGTGACAGTGTTCAAGCTTCAATGATGGGAGATGTCGCTGAAAATTTTTTTCCAGTGTTCAGTAGAATCAATTATGATGGTTATGATGAACAATGCACCAGTACAACTAACTTATTCACTTTGCTTATATACATTTATATATTCACTGTACTCAATTTTCCCAACTATACTTATGCAGGAAGATGAACCTGTTAATCACCATATACGAATGTAAATTGATGAAGATCATGCTTTTTACTTGAAAGCAACTCCAAGTGCAGCCACTCCAGTTGATAGTGGAAAAGCAAGTTCAGCTCATAATCCAACTTTAGATTTCAAATTAGAAGTTGTTTTTATTGTGGAGTTAGAACCAAGTCAAGCAACCGAGCCAACACCAACCTACATCACTGATGAAACCCCAGTCGAAAAAAACACTAAACCACCTACTTCAGTATCGTCACCATCTGCAAAGAGAGCACTCTTCCAAGATCCAACCGAAGTCAAAAGTTCGAACAAGAAAATTGAAATAAGACCACAACAAAATCATGCTGACACTAGAAAACAAAAGCTTCTCTAAGTCAACATTACTTCCTCTTTTGTCTACTTTTATAGTGTTTTGTTAGAAAAATGATAACCCAGGAGAAGAAAAGATCCCCTAAGTTCTTGGCACATAATTTTCCTTCACTTCTATCTAGGTGTTTTGTCCAGGTGCCAAATTAGATCCTTCACCTTTCAAATTCATGAACCAAACATCCTTAGTAATTGTATTTTGCCATTTTGCCATAAAGGTAACTCTTAGAATTGGATTTCAAATCATACCTTTATGATTTGGATTCCAATTCATCCATATGTACATACTTTATCCCCTAAAAGGGCTCTCTTTAATCTGAGATTACATATTCAGTTACTTTGCTTCCGCAACAAATATGTTATGCTAATTGAAATGAGGAAACAGACAAAAGTATAAACATGGTACGTGCAATGCACGTACACTTCACTAGTGCTCATTAGAACCAAAGAAAAAAAAAAGGTTGAGTGGCATCCTTAAGAAATAATTATTTACAATTATCGCCACGTGTTAAGGGAACAAGCTCGATCCATTGATTGAATTTCATTGTACACAAATGGATCAGATTCTTACATATATCTAACCACATCTTATCCCTGGGAACGCCTCTGGGCAAATTTAACAAACACCCACTAAATTTTCAAAATTTAATTAGTTACTTACTAAACTTTGAAATAATTGAACTTTCAAAAATGTCCATCATCTATTACTTCAATAACCTCGTTTGCCCACACGGTTAATGGTTTTACACATATGACTAACAGTAGAACACGCAAATCAACTTTACTTACTGAACTTACAAGTAAATTTCTACTAAATTTTCACTTAGCGAACTTTCAAAACATAACTAATTACTTGCCAAACTTTTAAATACAACATTACTCATCAAATTTTCAACATTGTCGACCATCCACCACTTCGGAGAAGTCTTTTCTAGTGAAAAATTATGTTAGGGTTCTTGATCTTAATTAGCAGTTGTGACTCATTATATAATATGACATAGTTTTGGGGCGTTTTGCTCGTGGTGATTGTAGCTGTTTGAAGCCTATTTTGAATGATACTATATGGTATACTACTATTAGTATGTTGGCACCAAAATTTGATTATCAACGATATACTTAATTACCCATAAATTCATATCCCGGAAGATAACGTGAAGGTAAAAACCTAGAGTGTTGGCATAAAACACTACTAAGAATTGGACAAACAAATGAACATACACGTCGGTTATTGAGAAAAACGACTCGCAAAACACACGCGGAAGCAAGTTTGAAAATTTTGACTAAACAATAGGCGTTGGTTACTCAAATGAACGGAAGCCTTAACCACCTAAAATCAAGTCATTTGATGCTAAATCCCATGTTTTCCTCTTTTCTGTTAAATCTTTCCTGAGTTCTTGCTTAATGTGTTCCGTTTTGTGCTCTTCCGATCTCATTTTTTTTTCATTTTTTCTAATTAAATGTCTCCTATTCTATTTATTTACAATAACTTTTTTTATCAATCAATTATTTTACATGTGACTTTGTCTATCTTATATGTAACTTTTTATTTTTTATATGTAATTTTTTCATTTCTTTGTGTGATTTTTATATATGTGATTTTTAAATTTCTCTTTGTAACTTTTCAAATAATCATTTTATTTTGCATGTGCTTTTTCAATTAATTTTGATCTTTTAAATAATTGTTTTATTTTGTATGTGATTTTTTTTATATTTTATGCCCAACTTTTTATTTAGATGTGACTTTTATATATGTGGTTTTCTAATTTCTATTTGTGACTTTTAAATTAATCGTTTTATTTTGTATGTAATTTTTTCTATTCATGTGTGACTTTTTCGTATTTATTACTTATTAATTAATCGATAAATTTTGTATATGTGACCTTTTTTATTATTTTTGTGACTTTTTATTTGATATACGTGACTTTTTCTATTTTGTGTGACTTTTCATTTACATGCAGCTTTTATATATGTGACTTTTTAATTTCTTTTTGTGACTTTTTAATCAGTTGATCGGAAGATTTGTATGTGACTTTTGCATTCTATGGCTAAGACTCATGTAGCCAGATGACATCTATATGAGCTTCCAACACCTTATATCAACGTTCGATTCTCCGCTCCTACAATCTCCCTGTAATTCAAAAGACTTTCGTATTCTATGTGTAATATTTTTTATTTTATATATAACATTTTTCTATTATGTGTGTGACCTTTTATTTTGCATGCAACCTTTATATCTGTGATTTTTTAATTTCCTATATGTGAATTTTAAATTGAACATGTCTTTTTTTTTGTAACTTTTTAATTCAATACGAGTTTTTAATTAATTAGTCGCACAAATAAATTCACGGTACTTCCAGTCCCAGGAGAGATGTACGTCACAATTTAGTTTATTTCTTAATTGGTTAAAAAAATATGACTTTTTACTAAACAAATGTTAAAAAAACATGACTTTTTACTAAACAAATGTGACTTTTTATGTAACTTTTAAATTAAATATGACTTCTTTGTTTCTATATAATATAAAATATATTATGTGACTTTTTTAATATGTGACATTTTATATGACTTTTCAATTAAATGTAACTTTTTATTTCTACGTATAAAATAAAAAGTCACATATTATGCGATTTGTTTTAATGTAACTTATTACTTGACTTTTGAATAAAATCCGACTTTTTATTTCTACGTATAAAGTAAAAAGTCACATATTATGCGACTTTTTTATATGACTTTTACGTGACTTTTGAATCAAATGCGGCTTTTTATTTCTACATATAAAATAAAAAGTCCAATATTATGCGAATTTTTTAATAAGTGACTTTTTACATGACTTTTGAATCAAATGCGACTTTTTATTTATACATATAAAATAAAAAGTCACATATTATCTGACTTTTTTAATATGTGATTTTAATGTGACTTTTAAATTAAATAAGATTTTTTATTTCTACATATAAAATAAAAAGTCACACATATAGAATATAAAATGTGACTTTTTCAATATGTGAATTTTTAAACAAATGTGGCTTTTAATGTAACTTTGGAATTAAATATGACTTTTTTTTTTAAATTTAAGTCACTTGTAACTAAAAAATAGCATACAAGAATTAAAATGTCACAATGCTCAAAAAAAAGTTACAAATACACGAAAGGAGGTTTAATTAAAAAAGTCAGATTAAAAAAAATTAATGACTACTGAAATAATAATAATTAATAAATAAATAAACAGAAACTTTAAATTTGCCCAAAAATATATATACTGGGCCTATTTGTTGAATGACACATGCCCATAAACAATTCTCTGTTCCCTTATATATTTAGGCCGTACCTTTACCGTCACCTTTATTTGGGCCGTATTTTCGTAATTTAAAACTGGGAAAATTAGGTCTAACACCTTATTTTCTCTTTAAATTACATATATACTAAAATTTTTGTTATTGCAGATTTACGCTATTCAGTTGCATTTTTACACCCGTTTTTGTTAGGATATTATTTATTAATTATTTAATTGAGGGGATTTATTATTTATTATTAATAAATAGTTTTATTTATTTTTTAACATATCTAAACGTAATCTTTTGGTTTATATTTAAATCTCACTGTAATCTAATTCTGATTGATTTTATTTTTGAATTTTAAATATGTTGGTTATCCTTAATTTTTTTTTTTATACAGAGGGGACATAGGTAAGGGGAGGGAAATTAGGGGAGAGGCAGGTGTGGTTCGAACTCATGACCTCTCGCTTGAAACATAAATATTTATCTACTGTCCTACAATTCGAATCATCATAATTACTATTTTAATTTGGTTATTTTATATTTCATAAATGTACAAATTATTAAAAAGGAAATACGAAGTAGATAAGCGAAGATAACTCAGAAGCCAATGTTGGGGTCCTTTTTTAAAGATATATTATTATTTAATTTAATAAATAAATAACTACTACCAATTAAATCTATTTATTAATGGAAAATTAAATAACTCATTCATTCCAATATGATACAGGGCTATGATACTACACCCTTGTTATACACTACTTTGATACGAACTACTAATATTTATGATAATACTTGTTAGAATTTGTACAATGCACAGTGATCAATAGCAATGGTTAGCCAATGTTTTACTCTTTTTTTATTTTTTCACAAGTTAATTATTATGGTTGCCTAGTTGAGCTTTCGTTCAGATGTTGAGAATGGTACGATACGTTGGGGTGATATGATACTTGTTAGGATGTACCTGGATAAATCGTTGGGGTGATATAATACTTGTTAGGATGTACCTGGATAAATTATTGTAGTTATGAGGACATAAACATGCTCGACATACGTAAATACGCCCACATGATACTGATCTCTGAGTTAAATAAGATGTGTGGGAGTTACATTTCTTACTTTCTGCTTCTCAACATTGGACTATGGGGTGTTCACTGTCATCAAGTTCAACACAGTGAATATATATGACTGTGTTTTGAAAACAAACTTCAACTTTATCATTAATCAGAGCAAAGAGTTTACTCATGATTTTCCATAATCAATGTTGTCAATTTCAAGACAAGTAATATAACTACATTTAGAAAGTGAACTCTAGCTTTATCATTAATCATTACTACGAAGAGGTTACACATGATCATGAACTCCATAATTTACTAAACAACCATGCGAAAATTAATTTATCATGATTTTATACATGATTTTGCTGATACGTTCAATCAGGTTATGATATGAACAATTGGAGGGGATCAAGATTCCTGAAGAATGCCGATCTACATATTTCCCTAATGCGTCCCATAAGCAATAAATCATGACTCCTATCATCTTGCTAATGTCTGAGAGCTTATGGAGCTGTTGTAATAAGAACACAAAACAATTGCACATGTTACCCTCAATAAACAATTGCACAGGTTGCTTCTGAATTATTGGTTTCCTAAATTAATTTATCAAATA
>CAVNYN010157751.1:2842-14142 GCA_963692815.1 Nyctanthes arbor-tristis
CCCCCCCCCCCCAAAAAAAAAAAGTGAATCAGTACAAGGAAAAAATCAAGAATTAATTGAGAAAGATTAGCATTAATTAAATGATGAAATATCATTTAATTAGTTGCTTACCCAGTGCTAAGAATTGCTGGATGAACATTGTATTCCTTAGCAAACACAAATGGAACAATCCCTTGTGGTAGTGCGGCCTACATATATATAGTACAAAATTTAATTTCAAGTAGTCATTGAGACACGGTCTAGTTTAGTAACACGAACACTATTGTTTGAATTCGGTGCCATAGTCAATGGGAAATTAAAGCGAAGAGTTACCTGCACGATTGCAACATGGAGAAGATCGCCACGAAGGCCAATGGCTAAGGAAGCTGCAGCCATTACGGCTGGCCCCGCGAGGAACCTCACTGCCATCGTGAATGAAGCCACCGTGTTCCCACATGCAATTGTCTTGGGTTGAAGGGCCATAAATAGACCTGTCATAAATTAATATATATATATATATAGTATAGATGTAACCGCAAGTTCAAGTTCAAGGGATGATCGTACTATACTCATCGACTTGCCCCACAATTATACTTCAACTAACTTTGCCAATATACACCACTAGCTTAGACCCTCATCATCCAAAATTTGGTACCACAACTAGACAAATTTCCCCTCGCTAGGGTCCCATCTCCATTCATGGCCCGTGACATATAGTTAATTTAAGTTGTAAAAAAATGAAATTGTATAATTTTAATTATGCCAAGAATAGAAGGAAATCATTAGTTTCTTCCTCAAAAAAGGGTCGAAATGAACTCACCCAAGCTAAACATAGCCATTCCTAGGCCAGCATCAGAGAGTATGGAAATCGAATTGGCTACAATTCTAGGCATATGCACATCCCACCTGAAAAAAGCCACCCAAAGTTATTTTTTTAACCAATTATATAATTCACTCAAATCAGCGTAATTACAATATCAAATGAATGATTTGATAGGTTACCTAAACGAGACCAGGGACCATATTAAACCAATAAGACTCGAATACGTGTTAGGGTTTCGGATAAGCTTTCGCCAGACCATGATCAAGATTAGACGAGTCATGACACTCGCAGGTGGCATGTGTTTTCCGTTGCTGGGATCGGCGGTCTTCGGAGGTAGTTCGGCCGGTGCCAAATTGGGCCCGAGCCCCGTCGGCCCATCATTTTCTCTCTCTTCATCTGCATGGTCTTTACCTCCATCGCCAAAGTCCCCAGTTTGGGGAATAGCTTCATTAAAAAAATTCCGCAAAATTAGACAACACTATTTCCTAATAATACACGACTGTTGAATGAAAACGAAATTTACCTTTAGTTTCTCCATTTGGAGGATTATCAGAAACTAATAACTTGATTTCCTTGGAGTGTTCCGAAGGGCCAAAATCCGGTCCATTTGGCCCGTGATTGCCTCCCCCATCCGACACCGGTGACGTACTCGAGCTCCACACAAACATGTGAAGTTCCTTGCCATCATTACTTGCTTTACCGCTCTGTTTCTGTTGTTGTTGGCTTTTATTGCTCTTTGGAATGGCCAAAGTAATATCGGGATTTGGTGCCGGATTTGACGTGATTGGAGCGCAATTTTCCTCAAAATTCGATGGCCTCGGGGTTGGACCTCTAGATGATTGAACCGAGTACAATTCCGCTATGTTAAAATTGGAGACTCGACCAGTATCGGACTGACCAAAATTCGATAGCCTGCCCGGGAACCCCATCATTGAGTAAAAATCTGTATGGTTAAAATTGGAGCCTCTTGGGGTGGGATTTCTTGATGAACTCAAGCTGTAAATTTCAGCTCCTGTCAGATTCGGCGGCCGAGGCGTCAATCCCGAGAATGAGCCATGTCCAAGTGACCTCCTCGAGGCATTTGATTTCCTAACAGTTACATGAAGCTTTCCATCATTGCCTAACTCAGCATCCGTTTCAAGAAAATCTTGTCCATCTAATGAGACAACATCCGAGTCGACCTTAAACGACACAATAGTGGCCGCAGTCTCCGGGAACTGCTCCGTGATGAGGATTTTCGCACCTCGGTACTCGAAGAAAAAGAGCAAAAGAGTGTACCAAATGATGCACTGAAGTACCACTATTTGTACCATAAGACTCCCAGCATAATTCCCATACATAGCAATCAACAAAGGGATTCCCATCACAAGAGTGTTAGGCAGGGTTGATACTGAAAATATTGTTATAGACCATTCAAGGCTGCCATTTTTGGTTAAGTTAGCCCACAAACTAAGAAGCACAAGCATAATAATTTTTTGAAGGGTATCCGCCGCGATGAACCGGAAGTTCATCGCGTAAGGGTCATTTGTCGAGATGAAGTGGAAAGAAAGTAGAGGAACCGCGAAAATTGCGACAAATCGGTTGATACCAGAGCATTGGTCCGGCGTGAATATTTTCCACCACCGGACTGAGCCGTAGGCCAAGATCATGGCCACATAGAGAGGGATAACGGCCGATAAGACGACGTAAATGTCATGCCAAGTTATCATCTTTGAGGAAAAACAACTAGCTAGCTAGTTGTCCTTCAAGATTGGGAGTATGTATTGGGAAAGAAGAGGGGCAGAATAGAGAGAAAGGAGAGTGAAATCATAAGGGAATATAACTGTACAAGATAGAAATTTATGAAATTATATAGCAAAAAAAAGTCAGGCATTCAAGTTGGGTCCCGGCTAATAGTAAGCAAATATGTTACCAAGTCACCAAAGGTTGATTGATTGGACATATGGGGGTCTCACATTAACGTGGCTGATATTCCTACCACCGTATTCTATTTTGGAACTATAAAACATGAGTAATGATATTTAACACTATTTTGGAACTATAATCCAGAGACACTAGATGGCTCTGTTATGACAATTGGGATGACTGGCGTACATGTGAGTCAACATGTAAATTAGTAGAGGAGAATGTGCCACATACACAAGGTGTCTCGATAACAGAGACACCCATTGTCTCCAAATGAAAATTGTATATTTGTCATAAAGCAATAGTATATATTCTAAACTTATAGGCGTGTATGCTTTCTTTTGGCATAAATCTTATATAATTTAGAACAAAACTTGCATTTTCTTATATAAGTATATACTGAAAAGTGCATCATCAGATGTATGGTTATAGATGTGCATACATAGACACGAAGAGTGTGTTTTGTCGCACATTGGTCTCAATTTATACCTCGACAATTAATGAAATAAAACAGATGTATGATTATAGATGTGCAGAGACATGAAGAGTGTGTTGTGTCGTACATTAATTGGTCTCGATTTACCTCGACAATTAATTAAATACGACTTCTATATGTTTAACTTTGTACTATATTTTTGATTCGATCCATCCTAAAAGTCAGAAATGAGAATCATTGCTTTAAAATGAAAGTGCTCATTTGGTTCTCAAACCCCCTTTGAGGTATGGGAATCATTATTATTAAAAAAAGGAAGTGCAATCATAGAATCTCTCTTTTTCCATGTATAGTAATATGAGTGTCGATTATTATTATTATTATTATTATTATTATTATTATTATTATTATTATTATTATTCTATTACTTAATTGTATTATAATAATATGCAACTTTCATAGTAAGTTAATTTTGCATTAACAATTCGCAGCTTAGTGTATGTCAATTTAATTTGTTTCCAGGTTTTCTGCTATATATTCCACTCTTAATTAATTATTCTACAGTAATGCAACTTTTAATATGTGGAGACAAACTAACCATGTCGCATATATACTAACAATATTCAAAGTCCTATTATTCTTCATTTATTTGGGACATAAACATTATTGGATTTGGTTGGCATTAATGAATCGCCTTAACCTTTCAGAATATAACTAAATTGATTGTGGGAAGTAGATGGTTTGGTACTAAGGATCAGAATAATGAAGATAATATTTATTACTGTTTCCTGGTCATGTAAATAATCACAAGTGTACCTGCAGTGTTTACTTTCTAATTTTGGTCCTCTTCATTAAACTATGTAATGTAATACTACAAAGATATACTTGTCTTCTTTTTTCGTCCATCCAAATATATATAGGCCACTTTCTTGGTAAAAATGTAGTTGAAATATTAATTTTTTTTATATATATCTATATTTAATGTTCATTATTACTAGTAGTATATATTAAAGTAAAATAATTAGTAAATGAATGTGTATTTTATGAAACTGATCTTGTATTTTACTTTTCCAACAAGGATGGCTATATTGGTTCATTAATAGGACCCAACATTGGTTCCTTAGAAAATTTACTTTATTCACACAACAACTTTTACCAATCATACCACATTTTATTTATGTTTAATATCCTTTGTTTTTAAAGATTTTTATATTTCTGTCCTTGAATTTTTTTTCCATCATAATTTTATTGTTAATCATCTATTAATATAAAATGATAGTTTCTTTATGAAAGACTTTTTAAAAAGAACTCCCGAAACGATTGAAATGCATGAACCGGCAACAAATATAAAATTACAATTACATATCGTTACGATTTTAAATCACATAAATGTAATTTGTTTGGACGGAAGTAGTTATTTAAGAATGAGAGGAGCTAATTAAAGAAGTTTTGAGGAAAATTTTGTTGTAAAAAATATCAGGGGTACAAATGTTTCAAAATAAGTAAATAAATAAATATTAGGAATTTTAGCATAATAAAGATGTGGTGTATTTATAAAAAAAGGTGATGCTAATATATTTTCTCTTCCAAAAATATTATGTATGAACTTTTAAATTTTGTGAATATGAAAATAAGTATTTATGTGACTGGGTGATATGATAATGACAATGAGTAATTTTTGAATGCCATATTCCATCTTTTTCGCCGTATTTTTCAATTTGGAATTCGTTTTTGTGACATTTGTGTAAAAAGCCCTTATCTTATTATATGGCCCAAATGATTTAAGTTAGGCCCATTACACGACACTTTGTTAATTATTTTACGGTTATATATATAGGGAAATTTCATATATGGTCCCAAACCTTTACACTTTGTATCAACTGAGTTTTCATTCTTTTTTTTCAACACTTTGAGTTTCCAACTTTTCATAATTTGGCACATAGGGTTCCTGATGCCATTAAAATGACTTTTATGCCCCTTATTATTTAAATAAAAATGAACAGAATTAAAAAAGTAGCAAAAAAAAGAAAGAAAATAGTATGAAGATTCCACATGTTATTATGTATATCACATTTTGTAATAATCAATTTATGTAGCAAATGATGTTATAATTCATGAAAGGGTAACAAAATATTTTCCTTTTAATGAATTGCCTACTTAATAGACACACACTAATTCATCATTTGGTTCCTCTTCCTATGTCATTAATTCACATAAGTAATAGTTACAATTAAATTTTCCAATCAAAATTTCCTACTCATTTTGTCTAGAAAATAATCCGGAGGTAATTAATTATTGGATCATCACTCGCACTTCTAGATCTACATCAAATCAATAATGTTTATTGTTATCATGTTATGGTATTCCAATTGGCTAGCTAGCTAGCTAGATTGAGCTTGATCGGGATTAAAGTTTAAGCAATAATAATTATATTATATACTTTTACAGTTGTTTAATCTAAAAAACTTATATATTGTTTAAACAAAATACATCTATGCTATTTAATAGATTGCGTTCGATACAATTCCTTAGTGTCAATATTCTTGGCCCAACACAATATATTATTAGTGCTACATCAAGCATGTCGAGTAACAAGCAGCATAGGGGCGTTGGAAATGAGGATTTGGCACTTTAGGAGACAAATTAAGGGGCCGGGAGTGGTTCATGTGGCGGCGGCGGGGCTCTTGTCAAGAAAAGCGGTGGCGACGCGCTCACAACTAGGGCACATTGTACGGGTGGCCGCTGGCCGCCGTTGATCGGTGCATTCCGGTGGCCCTACTACTTTCATGCCCCTTAGCTGTTCCACTTCCTTCCTTAGCCTCCGGTTTTGTTCACTTAATGATCCATAGCATCTCTTCAAGTACTCGCACTCCATTTCTGTTTGCTTCAGCTTGCTCCTGTTTCCACAATGATCATTTTTTGCGTTTATTTATGGCCATCAAAATTAATTTGGTAACAACATAACATTTGAAAATTATGATCAAATTAAGAAGGCATTAATTGGACATTCATTCTGTCATCAACCAAGCTTAAAATGGAGGGTTTTCCCGGAAGGTAATCGAGTTATTGGGTTGGGATGAAATGGCGATTAGGCATATGATCAGCCTACACCCTATATACGTCGAGCTCATCATATGTACTATGTTAATTAAGACATGAAAAATGTGGTTGATTGCAAGTTAATTGCCCCGCCAGCAAACAGATACACAAATTAAATTTACCCCGATTATTCCTTCCTATTTGGATTTCTCTATTGGTCTCGTTATATACATACACACATATATATAATTTGAAAATATGTTATTTAGGCCATTGTCTAGGAAACCATGATTACCAGTAGTGCATCAACTTTCCCTGGCAGTTTTCATTTAGTATTTCAATCATCCCCAACAACATAGACAAAGGACAATCAATGTTTTGATTCATCAACTTACTTTAATTTACAATAACTAGTTTTGCCTCGACCGGTTGTACTTTATTATGTTATAATTAGTAATTATCATCAATGTTCACAAGAAGGAAAAAAATTTAAAAGAGTATGTATCTATATATACCTTGCTCTACGGTTCTGAAACCAGACCTCCACTTGTCGCGACTTAAGGTTTAACTGCTCTGCTAAACCCTCCTTCTGTTTCTGCACAAGGTCAAGTTATAATGAGAGAAGGATAATTAACGAGAAAACACTAAAATAACAAAATGAGATTGACATTAATTAAAGTAAACATATATAGTACTGGATTCAGGGTGTGGTTTAGTTTGAAGCTTTCTTCAAGAACTCGAGATTGTTCGTTTGTGAGTCGGAGTTTCTTTCGCGGTTGGCCGCCTCCAATATGGCTCTCATATTCTTCTTCCATGCATTCGCCTTCGACTACCCCTAATGGTGTCTGATTTATGTCCAAATCCAAGTCTTTTGCAGAAACACTACCACCTTCCCCTTAATTCATTCAATCATCATACAATTAACACCTTATTAGTTCAATTATATATCTATCTATATATATATATATGCTATTCATAGGGTCTAATTAATTAATAGCGATCACTTTTATGCAACCCTAAAATTCTAATGTGAAAATATCAATAAATCAATATGATCATGGCATGAACTTTTTTTTTTTTTTTTTGAAAAAAAACCTTAAAATTAAATAAATAACAAACAAATATAGAAATTGATCATCAAATTAACTCAAACAGATGGATGATGAGAGTTGTTCATACCAGAAGATTGAAAAGGTGGAGAGGAAGACAAGCCCGGCATAGCTATGCTTAGCTCTAAACTAGTATAATTATTCGACAAGATTCCCATATATATGAATACAATCGAGTCGAGGATGAGGACGAGGACGAGGACGAGGAAGAGGGAAATATATTTGTATGATGATCTAAATACAGGAAGAACTTTGGAGGGAGATGAATTAGACAAAAAAGAAAAAGTGAAAGTGAAAAGGTGGGAGACAATTGCAAGACAGATAAATATATAATCTTATATTGAAGAACAAAAAGGTCAAATAAATAGAGAGCGTTGTTGCAGGAGACATTGTATATGGTTGGCTTACTTGATATTGGAGTTCTTACGTGGAGAAAGTGGACTATAGTCAAAGAATTAATCTGACCGTTCGATTCACGCCACGTGTCAGTATCTGCATCTTGTGAAATGTGAGTTTGTGGGTGTTGCTTTGGTAGTCAAATGATGAAATGATTAGACTCACAAGCACTACGTAAACAATTTTTAACTGTTCAATTTTATAGATTGTAATTGGTTAATGACCTTAACTCACTGTTGAAGGACATAAAACGTAGAATGAGTCATCCTACTTGATAATTTTTCTCCACGATATATTTTATTAATTAGTATTTTATTATATGAATATTACCTTGAAAATTGCACTCAATTTGCAATTTTCAATTTCTTATTAATATATAATGAAAAAGTTGCCAATTTCCATTATGTACGACTTAGAGATCGGAAGAGCGTCGTGAATTCAGTAGATTTGTTCAATGAATTAGTTAAAAGTAATTTTCACCCTAGTTGGGATAACCCCTCAAAGAGGTTTTAGTCGATTGGGACAATAAATCACGATTCAATAAAAAATGATTGTGATAATAGACTAGACTAAAAAACTAATTAATGACGTATTTGTGGAGAATTGGAGATAATTTTTATAGCTAACTAATTAATAATCATCTAGTGGGAGCTTAATAAATATAAATAAACTCGTTAGAATTATCTTTATTGCGGTAGTTAAGGGGATTTCCGATGGTAATTTTTCTCTGTGTTACCTAAGCGCAGTAGCTCAACAGTCATAAAATTAACGTATATGCAATTGACATTAATTTGAAGCAAACAAAACCAGAGTAAAAATGTTGAAAATATTTTTTATTAAACACTCGATCAGTACATCAAACTAGATATTTGAAGCAACGAAAATAAGTTAATGGATTTTATTAGTCAGCTGCTATTTAATGCTTTATTTATTTCCAATATGAAATTTTGGCACTACTAAAGTAATTAAAATTGATTATTAGTGTAGACGAAAAGAATTGAATCTAATAAAATTTTTCAAACACAAGACGTCTAATAGTACCTCTATGACACCAGAAGGACAATGTATGTACTACCAGCCTGTAAGTTAATTTGGGATGGGGTAGTGATGTTTTGATCGAACACCACATCACTAAAAATATTCAAAGACCACAGCATCAAACGGATGATCTATGTGGCTTAAGAATACTTGATGGTGTAATTTGGGAAGGGTGATGATAATGTCAAGTTATATCACTTTCTGTAGTGTGCTGCAGTGGTAAATAGACGGAGTCTAAATTTTCTATATTATATCATTGCCTGGTACCTTTCCGTCTCGTGAAATTCCAAAAAACTATGAAGGACAAGAAAGTAGGGCCGGCCGACAGCACTAAATCAAGAGGTGCAGGCAGCCACCACTTTTCTTGACAAAGGGCCGCCACCACCACCTCAGCTACTCCCACTGTCGGCCAAAGTGCCATTTTTCCCATCGCCAACACCTCGTGTGCTGCGAACCTCGATACAGCTATTTCAAGATCCCTACAAGTATATTATCAATTTTTGGTTGAAGAATGTTCATATATATATATATATATATATACTAGTACTAGTAATATAATGTATAACAGTTTGTTTTCGTATTGGGAGACATGTTTTTCTTTTTCTTCCTTTCTTTCTTCGATTGGTTATTTGATAAAATAAAAGTGCCACCCTAGAAATATGTACATTTAACATTAACTTATTTCATTTCAATATTCTATGTAAATTATATTGTGCTCTTTCTTTAAAGTAGACATGATAAGTTGAGATGTCACCTATATAAAATAATGAATTAGTACTCTTGGTCTACAGCAAACAATGATGAAATTAAACTAGACTTGACAAATGGCTTGCGAGCCCTAATAAATAAAATAAATAAATAATATTAAAAAAAGGAAAAAAAAAATGGCATGACTACTAAGCGCACAAACAACCCACCAAGTTGGGCAGGCTGCTTGCGAAACATTAACCA
This sequence comes from Nyctanthes arbor-tristis, assembly GCA_963692815.1. Classification (NCBI taxonomy): domain Eukaryota; kingdom Viridiplantae; phylum Streptophyta; class Magnoliopsida; order Lamiales; family Oleaceae; genus Nyctanthes; species Nyctanthes arbor-tristis. The sequence goes on from CAVNYN010157751.1 coordinate 12,516, forward strand.
GTTCAATCGTGAGCTGAGCTCAGCTCAGTGAGCAGTTTGCCGCTTCTAAGTGAGACCATGCGTTGGCTAGACGAGCTCAACTCAACGAGCCAGATTGTAAAATCACCAATTTTATCTTCTAGATTATGAAATCACCAATTTAATTTTTTTCTTTGGTCATCAACGGTTAAGATCAGTACAATATTATTATTCAAGAATAGTCCTCATTGCACCAATATTCATCGGTCATCACTTTATTACTTGTTTCGATACGTACGAGACCTTATCATTTATATTTTTATGTATTATTACTTCAACATATTTCCCTATGGCTATCTAGGGTCGAGCAAAAACTCATCCTCATCCATTAAGCTGCCCCGACACTAGATTCATCATAGAAGAATTTCTTGAAAGCCTCAAAGTGTGAAGCATGAAGACAAACTGCAACAACAAAAGATCCCTGTTCCTCGTCCCGTTGGCCCGCATCCGGTATGATCAGGAAATCTCCATCACAATGATGCGGCCCAGGAGCCACCATTATTTCTCTTCCCCACCCAAAATCCATCCCAGAAAGTTTAAGTGTCATCCAACTTGTCACTGCATTATTCGGATTCTTGGACGTAATCTTGGTCGATCCCCTCAGTGCATTGATAAATTCGTCGAACCCCGAAAAGTCCCTCAAGAAATCCATGGCAGAATGGACATAATCACTCGTCACCTTGCCGATTGCTTCTCTTATTTTGCTTGCCGTGTAGGCTAGAGGTTTCGACACAAGCTCACCCGAGCATGCTATCGCCACCACCTCCAAAACGCCATTGCCGAAGAAATTTTCCGGCAATGGCGGCCGCATTCGCTTGCGAATGTCCACACAAAGCGCCATTGAAGTCTTCTGGTCATAGACGTGCTGGCGCGCCTTGCATGTGCATCGCCATACGTGAGCCGTTACGGCCTCATATCGTGTGTAAGGATGATCAGGTCCATTGCAATTTCGAGTCGTGTTAGCTTTTTTCTTAAGCAATTCGACTTGGTTCTTCGTTAGCCTAAAAAATGAGTTAGCATTTTTCTTCTCCATGGCGTTTTCTTTGATTTTGTCAATCAACTGGGGTGGAGGATTGAACTCGAGATGCTCATGACGAGATGAAGGCTTATAATAACCGGCTCCCAACACTTTCCTGTCAAGCAGAGGCGCGACGACTAATGGTTCACCCCGAGCAAGCCTAGCCCATTCGGAGATGAAATAAAGCCCGCTTGGGCCGTCAGCCACGGCGTGAGATATCGCGCAACTTAGCGAAATGCCACCACATTTGAACTTACTAAGTTGCACCACCAGAACTGGGGTATCTTCAATGGAATTTTCGTCGTTGATCACCTCTGGATAAATTTTTGGAAATTTATCCGGGATGAAGACACCATCAAGAATTTCATCCAATTCGCGGTCACATTCGGCTTGAACGAGCTTAGCGCCCTTTGCGTTGCAGTCGAGCTCAAGTCGAGCCCCATCCTGCAAGCGCAGCCGCCCGGCTTATGGATAAAAATGGACCAGAGCTTTGCTAAGGGAATTCTCAAGGGTTTTGGCAATGATGTCTTTGGGGTTAAGCCAAATTTGAGGTGATTTGTAGAAGAATATGATTCGTTCATGAACAAACTC
>CAVNYN010157753.1:4178-15076 GCA_963692815.1 Nyctanthes arbor-tristis
CTCCCACATGTGGGCGCACCATGTGGGAGGACCAATCACCGCACCCATGTAGGCGGGGGGCGGTTTAAGTTCACCCACCAGTGGGTAGGTGAACATTTTTGATACATATCAAGTGTTCCACGTGTGTATTCAAAGACTTGCTATATATCAAAATATCATCAAAGCAGACTACCACAAATTTTCCAATAATGCATGCAAAACACGATTCATAAATCTCATAAAAGTGCTCAGCGCATTAGTGAGGCCAAATGGCATAACCAACCACTCGTATAAACCATATTTAGTTTTAGATACGGTTTTTCATTCATCTTCCTCTTTCATCCTAATTTGGTTATATCCACATAATGGTGCAACTCTACAATATTGGCTATCTGTCTATTCAATCCAGTTATAGACCTAGCCATGGTGTCTATTCAATCCACTTATAGACCTAGCCATGGTGGCCTCCCTGTCTTCATCCACATTGGCCCTCATCATGGGCTTCTCCAATTCTTTATAATAATCTTCTATACTCTTGGACCTTTAGGTCAGAGTTTGTAACTTTTGATAGAGCCCACGGTAATAGTGATTGGGAAGAAACCTCTTCCTCATGAGGGTCTTCAACTAATCCTGACTCTCTACACCTCTTTCAGAATTTCTTCTCCTACTAAGTAATAAATTATCCCACTATACCAAAGCACTCTACTACCACTAATTTCACTTCTTTTCATCAGAATAATGGTGACATTAAAGACCAACTCCACCTTTCTCTCCAACTCTATGTAAGCTTCCGGATCATTCTTTCCTTGAAATGTTGGGATTTTCATTTTGATACTCCCAATATTCCCATCAATTCTATCACGATCTCGTCGCTCTCTTCAGTTCCCCAATCTTGTTTATCTCCTCTAACTCTCCAGATCTCCCATTTTGATCACTAGCCCCCTCACTATCCCAATCTCCTTCCCGCTCATTCCTAAACCCCTGTCTATTTCTCCTCCCATCATCATGATCCCAAGGTGGCTGTTGTTCCCTCCTTATTCAAGCCTACCAATTCTAACTCCCAATTCCCCCATTTGTCTCCTCATATCACCTGCAAACTCACAAGATCTCCCTCAATTCTTGAGTTTGTGTAGTAGAGTCTTGCCTATTAGAAGTATTGGTAGTGGCCATGGTGTGCAAGTGTGTTAGTTTCCTTACCAATTTGCTTCACTCATGTATCACACAAAAATTTGAAATTGAAAATAGTACACTCCACTCTCAACTTCCATTCTCCCAAATGCTTCAAAGAACGTAATCAACTAATCGGAAAGGTTACCCTTTTGCACAATCCAACACAACAATCATGGGAAAGAAAGAAACAGGAAATTGGACAAGATAACAAGTGGAATTTATTACTTATTATCAATGGGAAATAGACAATGAACAATAAATTGATGGATAATTTCCGAGGAACTATAATTGGGAATAAAATGGAGCATTGATCAACCACAAACAACTATCGAATTAACACAATAACAAAGAAATACCAAACTTCACAACTTTATATTTTCTCCCTTTCTTTTCTTTTTTTTTTTTAACTTTAAAACTCTTTCACAAATACTTTAAGTAATGCAACCAACATCATAATCTCAACTTTTCTTCCCACACTAATAAACTCATACAAGGTTGCAATAATGAGGTAATTTTTTTAATCAAAGATGATAAAATAATTGAAACCCTAGATGGAAACACAATACAACATGTTTGGCGTTGATCAAGGTAAAGAACTAGAATATGTAACTAGAAAAATCTTTGGTGAATAATTTGTTCATTTTTTTTTGTTTCTTTTTTTTTTAACAAAAATGAAGATCAAGAACAAGAAAATAAAAGATAGATTACTAGATTTTAAAGGCTAAGCTCTGATACCAAATGATAAGAACGACAATGGAACGATGTCAACGAAACCCCTAAAATATTGGTTCGACACAAGAAAGCTAAAACCCGATATTTTGATCAAAGACTTGAGCTTCATGACCCAAGAACCTAAGGTGGAAATACACCTTAAGCCCAATGGATGATTGAAGTTGAACAAACAAAGGTGAAACACCAATTAAATTGATCAAGTTCTAAGAAAAACTTTGAAGAGAAAAAGAAGAACCTTCTTGAATTTAATTTCAATCATTCAATAATAATTATAAGTGTTTAAGATGTTCAATTTTTAGTACAAGATGAGTTGGAGCCAAAAGAAGTGGAAAAGAAATTTTAAAAAAATATATGAAAAACAAAGTCTGAATTTCGAATTTCAATAACTACGCTAGGATGAGACGGCAAAACATTGCGGGCGCAATGTTAGAGTTGGTTGCGCCAATAATGAAAAGTCATCGGGCCGTTGCAGCCACAAGCTCATTCACATGAAAAAAGGGGCCGTTACTGACTTTTAAGGGCTGCTACTGACTTTTCCGGGTACAACCATTGCGGTTGTATGACTAAGGCTGTGCAGTCGCAATATTATGGTTCAAAAATTCCTAGAATTTGCTCTTGTAGCCCTTGAATTTCCTGAATTGCTCCATGTTGGCTCCCAATGTTTATTTCTTGCCCGTTTCGACCTTTAATCTCCATTTTCTCACGTATTTGGTCCATGACTTTAATTAAATAGACCTCCTTCATTTCTTGAATGTCCAAATCAAATCCAATCCTCATTATTTCCTCCATTTGAGCTATCCACCAATTTTTTGGCAAGCGCCATCATTGACTCCTGGATTTTCTTCACCTTTGACCTTATAATGGCTCCGCCAGCACATGAACCGAGGTTTAGCTATCTTGATTCTCATTAGTTACATTTGTTTTCCTTCCATGAAATGATATATGTCTCGATGTTGGTGCCCAAGCTGCAACATGTGTTCCATCTATTACGCGTATATAATTTTTAAAATAAGGATATTTGCACAAGATACACTCATGTACAAAATTTTGATTTGTAGGGTGAATTATCTCTGTGCTAAGAGCACAAACTTCCCGTAAAACTCACTTAAACCATTTGTGTATTGTATTGTTGGAATGCTGAAACCTATCTCCAATAATACAGTACCATGTAATGTGTCCAATAATCATTAAAAACATTACAACTTCTTCCTCTCCACTACTTTTTCCCCATATTTTAATAGTCATTTTTGCTTCCATCACAAAAGTTCATGAAGACATGTTTTTGCATACACAAATTAGGATGACATATGTCTGGATATCCATTTAAAATTTCATAGATGTTAATCTTTCAAGTGAGCCATTTACATGGTGTCCTGTCAACATAACTTGTCCCGTTAGTTGCAATATAGTTAATGAATAGCATATGAACACATCTAAATCATTATCCAACAATATATCATCATCACTCGAATCTCCATTAGTCAAACTATGAACCTAACTTGATTCAATAGACATCTCCTACAAAAAAATATATATATGATCACCATCACTGTCCATATAATTCATTAGCCAATATAACGCTCAAACAAGACTAGCTAACACATTCGAAAACATTGCTTAACATAAAATATTAAAGAAGTTATTGGAGAACTACATCATCATATTAAATAACAATGTCTCTCAATCTAGAATAAGACAAGCATTAATGTATTAAAATAACAAGAGCAATGTTATTTAGCACCGCTAGCGATCAAGATGGTCTTGACTGGTAAGTTGAATCAAGTGAGTCCTTTATTTATTCATTTAATTTTACTTATTATTTAATACCACATTAGTTGCTACCTAGATTGGTTCCAAGCACCACTACTACTAAATAGTATTATTCAAATAACAATGTCTTTTAGTCAAATAAAAAGCAAGCCAATAAAACTATCAACTAAATCAAAGAAGCTTCGGAATGTGTCCTGATAAGTGTATTTTATATGCAAAAATACTTCTCTTAACTTATGCAATTTTAGATAAAACCGAACAGATTTCTACCTAATTTGTGTGGATATGGTTCATACAGGTGAAAAGCTCAAATTGGAGTGATACAAGGAAAAAGAATGATTTTTTAACCAAATTGAGGCTTTACAATCAAGAAATAGCATCGAGGTGGGATTATTCGAAAGTTCGGGGTGAGAAGATCATATGTGATGTGTTTAAAAAGAGTGGGGACCTTTATGCAGAGTTCGAGAAGTTTAGGGACGTGTTTAAAAGAAGGGAAAAACCGAAAAGGACCGTTGCCGCAAGAAAAACTCAAAACAGGGACTAAACTGCACGCTATGGAAGTAGGCTGCTGGCAGGCCGCTGCAAGCATACCCTCGGCCTCCCACGGGCTTGGCTGAAAACCTGCTGGCCGAGGCCACAGCCACCCGTGGCCCGTATCGGGAGACGCTGTTTACGCGTTTTCGGGCCCTTTTTGACACATTCGAGGGTTCTAAGGCCTCCCCAACTATAAAAGAGCGAAAACCCTTCTGTAAAAGGGGGATTGATCATAGAAAATCATTCTTGAAGGCTAGGAGATTGGAGCAAGGGCTTGGAGATTGAAGCCGGGGTTCGCGTGAAGATTGAAGAACGAAGTTCTTCGTTTGGTGCAAACATTTTCTTCGTTATTCTTCATCTTTTCTTTGCAAGAATCTGGTCATGTATTCAAACCCTACAAATGCTTATGTTATGAATTCTTTTATTATGCGTAACTAATTTTCCTTGTTGAGACAATCGATGAAGTAGTAGATATGTTTTGATTGTATTAATCCCATTCATTACTCTAATTGTTATTGCGTGCTTATTTTCTATTGTGATATGTAATTACCTTTTATGAGCCTGATCAACTTGTAATTGCGTTAGAGAATTCGTGAGGAAACCGAGAGGTAAGTCACCAATTTAGCACTTCAATAGGAAACATAAATTGCATAGAAGATAGAGATATACTTTTATGATTTGTGTGACCACAAAAATGGTTTCTGGTTAATTAATGCACTCAACTAGGTTGAAATTCACATAAAGATATAGCAGGTTTACTTGGTTGGGTAGATTTGAATTTGCTCGAGAGAGGTTTTCAATTAAACTTGTGAAACTGGTTGTGAGCACGTGATGGTGAATTGTCATGAGTGGGATTGCATAATTGGAATGCCTGTTTATTGTGGATTCGTGAGTCTCAATGCTTTCATTTATATATTTTCTATTCCATAAATTTGAGTTCCTTCCTAGATTTAAACAACCTCATTATTTTTTTACAAACTTTTAATTTCCTTATTCAATTGGTGTGAAATTGACTCAAGTGAAATATGTGACAACTTTCCCTATGGGATCGACATTCGGGACTCATCTAGTCCTATACTACTTGAACGGTATCGTGCACTTGCGATTTCGCCTATCAAGTTTTTGGCGCTGTTGCCGGGGACAATTTTGTTTATTTCTTCCGATCTGTTAATTTTATTACTAGTTGAATTGTTTTATTTTTTTTCCCCAGTCCTTACCGTCAATGCACGACACGTTCCTTTTCGAGTTTAGTACTTCCTGATCCGGAACCAGAACGTGCGTTTCACAAAAGACTCAAGGAAAAAAAAGGAGAAAAATTTTCTGAATAAATTACCAATGGATGATCAACAAGATGTGGTAGACGGAGGGGAAGGCCAACTCCCAGCACTAGGAGATAATATTCCACCTCTTCCTCAACCTCCAGTTATTATTGACGACGATGATCGCCCGTTCAGCGAACTGATGGTACTACCGCGTCCTACAAGTCAATCAAGTGTTGCTCCACCAGCTTATGGGAGGCAAAATTTCCAGTTAAGGCCTGATTTGATAACTATGATAAGGAATATGTGTTCCTTCAATGGCCTAGCAAATGAAGATCCCCATACGCATATTACAGATTTTCTGGATTTATGTGACTCTGCATCTTTTGATGGTGTTTCTGATGATGCCATAAAAATGAGACTCTTCACACATACTTTAAAGGGGGCGGCTCGTGATTGGTTGTCTTCTTTCCCTGCCCAGAGCATCACAACTTGGGAAGATTTTGCACAGAAATTCCTGACCAAATATTATCCGCCAGCCAAAGCAGCGAAGTTACTTCAAGACATAACTAGTTTTGCTCAGTATGAAGCTGAGACGCTGTATGAAGCATGGGAAAGATTTAAAGGGCTCCTTAGAAAGTGTCCAACTCACGGGCTCACCAAATTTTATCAAGTAAAATATTTTTACTGTGGGCTTACTTCAGGGAATCGAATCATCCTAGACGCTACAGCATCAGGATCAGTTATAGCAAACTCTCCAAATGCAACATATCAATTGCTTGAGGATTAACATCAACAAACGCTCTATTTCCATCTGCAGATAGAGTTTTGCATAGAAAAGTAGCCAGTGCGCATGATAGTGATGAGTACTCAATATTAGCAGCTCAGATAGCTGCCATGAATAAGAAGCTTGAGGAGATAGCAGCCGGTCATCAGGTAATGGCTGTGCAAACAAAAAAAGCAACTTGTGAAAATTGCGGTGCTAATCATTCATTGGCTAACTGTCCGTTGGCTCATACGGGTAGAGTTGAAGATGTGAGTTACGTTCAGAATCAACATAGACAACAATGGAACCCGTATTCAGCCACATATAATCCAAGATGGAGAAATCATCCAAACTTTTCATGGGGAGGAAGTCAAGTAGATAAACAAGCACATATACAACCACAACAAATTCAGAAACCTGAGGGGAGATCATCACTAGAGAATGAAGTGGAGCAGCTAGCTAAACAAACTAGCTATTATGTTCAAACTAGTGAAGCTTTTATGGCCAAGACTGAGGCTTTTATGCAGAGAATAGAAACCGACAATCAGATCACAAAGGCAACAATTCAGAATTTGGAGAAGCAGGTTGGACAATTAGCAAAGATACTGCAAGAAAGACCTCATGGAACTTTGCCCTGTCATACTGAAGTGAATCCAAAGGAGCAAGTTATGGCAATCACAACTAGGAGTATGGTTCAACTTCCAGAAATTCAGACTGAAAGGCCCGGTGTGAAAGAAAAGGAAGATCAAGCTATTGAAGCTAAGGAGAAAAATGAACACCAGCCAGAAATTATTGAGATGCATGCTCCACCAAAAACTCCAGTGAAGGCCTATGTCCCTCCTATTCCGTTCCCACAAAGATTGCAGAACCGCAAATTGGATAAAAAGTTCACTCAGTTTCTAGACATGTTCAAGAAACTTCATATTAACATTCCCTTCGCAGAAGCATTAGCGCAAATGCCTTTATATTTGAAATTCATGAAGGAGATGTTGTCCAAGAAGTGCAAACTTGAAGACTTTGAGACAGTGGCATTAACCGAGGAGTGCAGTGCTATTATGCAGAGCAAATTACCTCTGAAGTTAAAAGATCCAGAGAGCTTTAAGATACCTTGCACTTTTGAAAAATTTCATGTTTATAATGCTTTATGTGATTTAGGTGCAAGTGTTAATCTAATGCCCCTATCTGTCTATAGGAAATTGGGACTGGAAGGAGTGAAAGAAACAACAATCTCGCTACAACTCGCTGATAGATCCATCAAACATCCACGAGGAGTAGTGCTCTTCCGATCTTCCAAGTGGGAAAATTTATATTCCCAATTAACTTTGTTGTGTTGGACATAGAAGAAGACCAGCATATACCATTAATTTTAGGCCAACCATTCTTAGCAACAAGTCGGGCCTTAATTGATATTGAAGCGGGCGAGTTAATCTTAAGGGTACACAATGATCAAGAGAAACTGAGTGTGTATCATGTACCTGGACAACCATCAAGAGGAAAGGATTGTATGAAAATGGATCAAGGAACACAAAAGGAAGGATTGGTAAAGTCCAATGCGGTTGAAGAAGGCTATGAGGAGAACGGTCAAGCCAAGGAGAACAAGTATAGTGTGGGTGATTATAAGCAATGCAAGTTTTCCAAGATTAAGTTGGAACCACCTTGAATGATCATCAACAAAGTTGAGCTCTATATTATAAATCGAGCGCTTATTGGGAGGCAACCCAATTTTCTAACTCTTTTCTTTTATTTAATTGTTTTTGGTGCATTTAAAATTTATTTTCACATTATTTTTCTTTACCATTAATTGTGTTTTTTTTTAGCAAGTAGCATGTCATATATAGTATTTTACATTTATGTATTCATAATTATCTTATGAAAAAAAAGGGGCAAACCGTGGAAGACCGCGGTATGCAAACCCGCGGCCAAGCCGCGGGCTACAAATTTTTTTTGCTGCCCGCGGCATGACGCGGCAAGCAAGCAGCGGCCTAGTCGTTGGCCGGGGTCGTTTTTTTAAACCGACCCCCTTCATTCGTGTGTGCCCCAAACTCTCTTGTTTACCTATTCTCTTCACTTTAACCCTTCAATTACACCAAATCCCAACTCTTGCACTTGTTATTTACTTGTTCACATCAACATTTAAGGATTTGTTTGCTTGATTTGTGCATTACATAGGTATGTGAACACCCGTACAAATTTTTGAACTTGATATGTGGTATGCTTCTATCTACATGGCTTTGTAGGATGCTTAATGGGTTAAGAATGTTCCATAAATGTTGATTTTACTTATTGTTTGTGAATGAAATCTTCCATGGATAGACTATGAATCTCATGAACCTTGAATTTTTCTTAGGTTAATTTTTGCACCCCATGTGTTTGACGAATTGCCCCAACCAAATTGTTCATTGATTTCACTTTTATGACTTAAGGTATTAACTTGCCAAGTTTGGGGGAATTTTTTTATATGCTTTGAATATCAAAACAAAAAGTGAATGGCTGACCATTATGTTGACATTGTGAATGGTTTGGAGTTTTAATATTGTGGAATATTGTTATATGTTTAAGGTATTCATTACATTCAATCCTTGATATTATTTGATTCTTAGTGTCACATACAACAATGTTTACTTACAACAATGCCACCAAAAACAAGAACGAGCAAAAGAAAAGCTGTAGCCGAGAGCTCTAATGCTTCCAAAAGGCCAAGGGTGGAACGAAATTATCAAGCATTCACCGATGATGAAGCAAGGCGTGGGTATGACGTTTTTAAAGATGTCAACTTCATTCACGAACGAGTAGTGGATATCCAAGCCTTAAGGAATGTGGGGATTGGGAATCTCATTACTACAAAAGGATGGAATAGGTTTCTGATCAATACACCTCATAAGGTCTTCCCGGCCATTGTTCACGAATTCTATGCCAACTTTAATGCCACTATTGAGGATGAGGACAATGAGCATCGGTTTCACACTTATGTGCGGGGTGTGTGTGTTCCCTTCAGCCCCGATGTTATTGCAGACTACTATGGGATACCTCGCGGGATATCAGAGTTGCCGGTCATACCTAACTGGAATATTGTGATCCATGACAGTTTTAATGAGAAGTCTCCAAAGACATGGCCATCTAATAACAAGGTTACCCCTAGTGTGCTCAATGCAAAATACAGGCTCTTCCATCTTGTCCTATGCAACAATATTCTTCCAACATCCAATAGAACGGATATCTATAGCAACAAGCTCCACTTACTTTATGCCTTCGCACAGGGACATGATTTGGATTTTGCAGAAATGATATTTCACAAAGTGAGGGAAATAGCCAAGAAGACTGTAAAAGTCCGGTTGGTGTGCCCTTCTTTAATCTCGGGGCTTTGGAAGCTAGCTCATGTGCTTATGCTTCCATCCGAAGGAGAAAAAACTATAGCGAGTGCTCTAAATCTTCGCAGTTTGCGCCAGTCAAACGTCCATTGTGTTAAAATCCATAATAGACAGCATTTAAGTGAAGAAGAAGAAGAAGAAGAAGAAGAGCAAGATGAAATTGAAGAAATGGAAGCTGGGGGATCAGAGGAGGAAATGGCTGGACAGGATCCACAACAACTAATGCAGCCACCACCGAAACGTCGAAGAGGTGGTGTGAACTTTGGTCCAGTCCTTGAGTCTATGCAGGCATAGATGATAGCAGACAGGGAGTTTCACGAGCAATAGTACCAAAGGCTTTATGCGGAACAGCAAACCATTATTGAGACGATACGTGCTGACCGAGAGGAGCAAAGAAGAGAGCATCAAGAGGTGATGGATATGTTTGCGCGCCTTATGCAACTAGAATCACCGCCACCCCCTCCGGAGATGTAAGTTTCCTTCAGAATCAACATTGATCTAAATAGACTTTAACGGGTAATATCCTTCTTTTGTTTTTCTTTACATTGGGACAATGTAAGAATTTAAGTTTGGGGGAATGTAACCATATTCACTTAAGTCTATTGTTAATGTGTGATGTGTGATTCATTGTTTTATGGTTTTAGTATGTTATTGTTAATCGCTGATATCTGTGTTAAAAAAAAAAAAGAAGAAGAATTTTGACTATGCTTTTCAGTTTTTTCGTTTTGCCTTACTGGCTGTTTTGATTGAAATCACCTAGAACTTGTGTTGTTTGTGATTTGTTATGGGACATTGCTATGTGAATTAAATTTGGTGAAAATTAGTTTGTCTATGTTTGACTCATTATTTATTTGGCATAAGTCCCCATAATCTACACTTTAGTCGGGTGAATAATTTAGATAATAGTCAAAATGGAGAATTAGAATACCTTACCCATTGTTCTTAGTTGTAAATCCTAATTGAGTCTAAGTTTGGAGGAGGTTGAGCCTTGAGGATGCTAGTAAGGTTGGTGTGGATTCCATGCATGTTGAAGATTTGTGTGGAGTGTTTTTGGCTAACCAATTGAAGCTAGGCAATGACTAGATGCTGGTAATCTCATTCCTACTTTTAAGTCTTGCACAGATTAGGCCCGAAAAAAAAAACTAATGCCTTCAATGTGTCTTTACCACTCTTCAAAGCTTGTGTGACTCGAGCAATTAAGTCCTTAGGGGTCTTTCAAACCTAGTGTCTTGGGTCAACTGAACCGGGAGTCATCGGCCCAAAACTCACTAAAGGGTCATATAGAAAGCCCAGTGAAGAGGTAGATTGCACATAAAGATC
>CAVNYN010157913.1:2051-12883 GCA_963692815.1 Nyctanthes arbor-tristis
CCCCCCCCCCCCCCTCATTGAGTTTGTTTGAAATAATTTTAGTTACTTTTTTAATATATTTTTGATGTTGCTCTTTTGCTGTAATGCTGCTCAACTCAAGAACCAGATGGACGGTGCACCTAAAATTGTCATATAGGAGTGGTTTCAAAAGCTCCGAGTACTCCATTTGCTTCCGCAATTATTTTACCTTGTACCATCCAAATATGTGAACATTATTCTCTCTTACACCATACAATTTTAGCCTGCTGTATATAGGAGTGAAACTATAAATAAATTTTATAGTTTGAAGTAGATTATGGGAAGACACTTCAAAGGAAATTTTGGACCGCATTCACTAAAAATCCTAGCTCCGCCCCTGGTTGTTTGTCATACTAAGCGAGCTTTATCTGGTATGTAATGCTCTGAAATTCTCTATCTTATGAAATGCGTGGAACTGATTAAGATTATTTTTACTTTTCTACACTCGAGGCTTTAAAATTGTGCTAGTTCATGGTTTCAGAGAAATGGCGCGAGATCAATTAGGAAGAAGTTGGAGAAAGTAGTGCTGGCAGAGCTAGCAAAAATGCATTTGAGAGACGAGGTTGTAGAAAATTTCACAATTTGCATAGATGCAGTTGATGGAAGATTAAAATACCATGTTGCCAAAGGTGCCAATTAGTTTGGGGTTCAAAATCGCAGTTGAATTATTATGTGCTTAAGCTCAAAACACAATTAGCTCCCAATTCGTTTTAGTTTTTCTTTAAATCTAAAGTTTTTGAGTACTCTCTAGATTTGTTTAATTACTTAAATATTTTAATCAAAGTCGGCGACAAGTGATTTTTAAAGTTTCTGTTCAAAGTGAGCTGGACAAAATTTGCACACTACTGAAGAGTTCAATCTAGAAATGATATATAAGTTCACACGCTCTTGCAATAAAAGAAAATAACACTCAAGATTAGTAGAACAGCATTAATGTATGAACACTAGTTGTAACATGGTAAAACCCTTAAAAGAAAATCTGCAGACCATGGGAAACAATCGACTATAAAGATAATCAAAGTATAAGAAAAATGATTTTTGTAAACTTCCAAAAATACAAAAATACAAAAGAACAATTAGAAAGAATATTTTAATTTTGACTTATGGCCATCTATATTCAATTAACCTAGACTACATTGGCATAAGTCATAATTAAAATAGCAATTAAAAAATAAATTAGCTTATTAACCTTACTGGCCGTGGCGACTGACCGGAGTCTCTACTGGATCCGGAAACCTTGGGTTAGGAGTCGTCAGGCAGGGCCGGCCGAATTTGGCCATAATTGCAGAAGATAACGTGGCATTTAAATAGACTAAAGTTTTTTGGGGGAAATTACTAATTTTATTCAAACTCCAGACGTTTAGCTTGTAAATAGAACTGAGAAAATTACTTATAAAATATCATAATGTTTTCCTTAAATCATTGCATTTGAAAAACTTAACAAAGATATTTTTCAGATCTCAATAATTCCTTAATATCATGCCTAACAAGACAACTATTTTCCATGCATGTCACTTCTGGCAAATACCATCATTTGGTATCCCTTTCTTAAAAGAGTGACAATCTAGAAAATAATTGCAAAAATCGCGAGATTGTTGTGGTATTTGTTTTTGTATATTAAAAAAAAAAAGGTAATTAACGGGGGAGATTGTTGAATAAATATCTATCATTACTTCGTAAATTTTTTTTTTTTATTTTTTTAGCTAGGTACAATTTAGGGATCATAGGGTATGGATGATGGCTCGAACTCAAGTTAATTAACTCAATAAGTGGAGGGATGCCTGGTTGTTGACTTTCTTAATGACTTCATTTTGTGAATTCGTAAGCACATTTTTGAGATCGGAAGAGCACACCCGGTCTGGTTTGTAATTCGCTTTTGTACGGGGTTTTGCATATGTTATTGATTTGTATGTTGACAAATTAATTAACGTCATATATATTGCTATGTATTTTTTCTTTCTTTTGCGACATAAATTGTTCATAGTTGCTCATACCTGAAGAGCAATTTCATTTAGTGAGGTATGATCGAGAACAATCCCGATCTAGATAATTAACATTTTGGCAGGTGAGGCGAATGCGGTTGTGCAAGAGATAATATGGTGACAATAAGACAAGAACTGGGTGAATGGCCTGGTGATTGATTTTATTTTATCGACTAGTTAAAAGAAATAGAGTGCAAGAGAGAGAGAGAGTGTGATGACAAAGACAATACCAATTAAAACGCTTGATTTCATTTCGCTATAGCTTTTGACTTCATTTCATTCAAGAAGTTCAAAGAAATATTAGCAAGGGTAAGGGAGTTACCTATTCCAGTGATAGTTATTTTTGCATCTCCTTGCAAGTTTATAATAAAAACGATTTCTCTTAATATTAATTAATTTGATTATCTGTTTTTTTTTGGAAGAAAATTAATTTGATTATCTTAATAGTAGAATCTTATTTGATATATTTTACCCATGGTTAAGAGGGTCCATTAATTTTGGGATGGGGATTTTATCACGTTATATTGAATTTATTATTTATAAGTTGTTTCATTTGGAATAGTATGCAGTATTTCATATGATCTTGTGTTGCACATTTTATCTCAGTTAAACATAGCGGAGAGTTTAATTTTGAACAAATGTAGTCCGTAAACGGACCTTTCTATTTTGATTAAGGACTAATTTCACTAAGGTCCCCAACCTTTCAGCTAAGACTCGGTTTCATCTCTAATCTTTTTTAAGACTCTCCTGAGTCCCCAACCTTTCATAAAAAGGTTGGGGACGAAACCAATTCTTAGCTCAAAGATTGGGGGACCTTTTGTATATATATATATATAGGTTATTAGTAGTCTTGGTGGCTCAAAGATCAACGTAACACATGACATTTTTAGGCTTTATTTTCCACAGAGATATCATGATAAGACAAAAGCTACACCCACGTATATAGAACTGATCAAACTCACACGATATTCTTAACTAACATTTTTATTGTACAAAACATAGATCTAAGCTAAGATCCACCTTCTCCTCGTCTCTTATTCAAGCACACATACTAATACAATGGACGTCAATCTCACACAACATCATTAAAAGGCATTGAAGCTTTTATAATTTCGATCTCATAGTACTGATGAGCTGTTTCAGACCCTGAAAATGAAATCAAAGTACAAAAATACACCAATATTAGTAAAAGACAAAATCTTTGATGGAATGATTATCACCTAGATTAAGTTCATTACATAACCCGCCCACTCAATGAAGTGAGAGGCCATGATTCTCAATATTTGAATGGCAAAGAGGAGAATAATGAAGACTAGGTTGGCCTAATTAACTTTATTGAGTGAGAAATATATATGGATCATGCATCTCGAGGTGGCATCTCCTAATTGGACAATCACAATATCTAAGAAGAAAGTAAAATCATCCTATCAAGACACAGAAAAGAAGTATCAAAATGAAATTCGTTAGTCGGAAGACTGGAGGGAAACATCTAGGATTCGTCCAGATTCGGTAGCAATCCTTGAGAAGGCCTCTCGAGATAGATTAATTTCATGGGCTCCGCATCCCGTGCAAAGGTCTACCACCCTTACAATTATTGCACCACCTTTACATGGATTTGTTGTATTGTCTACACTTCCTACGCAACTCACTTTGTATCTCTTTCCACATACTTTTCCACCATCGTACAACGTAGGGTTAGCTGCCGCGATCATTATGCCCTGATCTCGGTAGCCATAGCACGCCGTTGCTGCAGACAGAAAAATTAAAGTCTTATCGCTTGTGTTTGTTGATAATCAAACTTTATTCATGATGAATATTGAAAATTCAACCTATTAAAAAGTGAGTATAACTGCCTAATGTTCAATGCATGGTTCTCTAGTACGTACCCATGTAATTAGAGAACATAAAACAAGCAAACAAAAGAATAAGAAAGTTATACTGACGAAGATAAGGTCGACTATGGAAAATAGCAAATCCCTCCTTAGCGTGTACGTTTTCTAAGGAAAGGCACGTCAACATGCCTAGCAGCACAACAACTCGAGTTTGAAAGCCCATTGACAATTTGAAATATTAGTGCCCGACGAATTCGACTAGTACGAGGTATGGATTTCTTGATAAGATTTCTCCCCTTTAATAGAGCCCAAAAAGCCAAATGTAATTGATAGTCATCCCATTGATTAATTTTTTAATTAAACAAATTGGACTTTAAGCAATCGTATATTTTCTAAGTTACCCCTCCTTTAATGGCTTACAAACAAATGTTAATTAATTATTATTAAATAACTTCAAGTCTTCCACTAGCATTGATCTCTGCTAATTTTCCTGTAAGAAGTGGACTTTTTTCCTGGGGCGGAAAAGGACTTCCATCAAGATGTTGCTGCATGTCACAATAAACACATTAAGTGCTAATTCACATTTAAAAATATGAAAAACTATTAATTAAGAGATTCATGCGAAAAGTTCTGGTAGATCTAAGAATACTGAAGATACGGTATTCTAGCCAATCAAGAATCCATATATGTGTCAAAGGTGCCCAATTTAATGATAAATTGAGTCCCGTATAAACCCCCATATCGGTTCTTAATTTTGCCAATAAGACGTAGTATAGTATTCATGGAGTGTTAGAATTTTGTCCGATTCACGCGTAGGCCAGACAGTGAGTAATTGATAAACCCCACGTCTACAGCCACCAAATTATATAAAACAGTATTAAGGAAGAGTTTGAACTACTCGTCTTAACAACATTAAATGAACCATAAAATCTTTTGTACAAATCAGAGCTAGCCCTTAAACTTAGATCAGTTGAGTTGTATCAGATTAAGACTAAAAGATGAAAATATTAAAATATAAAATAATTTTCTAATACTTGTATAGGTGCCCCTTATGTCACTAAATGTCTGTATAAATGTATGCCATATACATAGAGACATGCAGTCGTCACATGACATGCAATATACATGCAACCATATATAATAAGACATATAGGTGTCATATATATTAGAAAAATTTTGACAGATTTTTATATATATTGATGTGGTAGTATAATTATTGTCAGTAGAAATTTTGAATTTAGTGATGATTTCATTAGTATAACTTTGTCAAGATGTATTGTTTTTAAAATATTTGTGATTTTTTTTTTGAAAAGGAGAATATTTGTTGATTTTGATTATGTTGGAAATTGACTTAACCAATTTTTTTTAGTCTGGAAATCTTTTGCAAAGTGTTTTCTCCACCTCCAGCAAATTGACAGTATTCTTTACAAATTACAAGTAATTCCACTTGCAAGGCATTAACGATAGATTCTTCCATTTCCACAAAACCTTAAAAATGCTTTTTCACTTTTCCAGTCAAATTGTACCCATTCTCTCTCTCTCTCTCTCTCTCTATATATATATATATATATATGTTGTTCAAATATGAGCAGATGAGGAATGAAAAGAAGAAAGGAAAAAAAGAAGAAAAATAATTGATGAAAATTGAACCATGCACCCGCATATTTGGCTAGAAACAGAAAGCAGAATAATACAATGCGGCCGCACGCTTTTGAGCTATGCACCCTTATGGCTTTAAATTTCTGCACGACCATTGGTTTCTTCTTCTTTTGAATTTTTGACTCTTTTCATGAAACAGTGTGATGTTTCACATTGAGTTGATGCTAATTCGCTGGGAATGATTGGAAATCTATGAAATGTGTATGTTTCATGGTTAAACAACAGTTAACGTATTCCAAACTTCCAAATCATTGCAAAATACATCTTAGATTTTTTCAAAATGTTTTTTCAAGTTCCTTTTGCTTCCCTTCTTTTTTTTTTTTTTGGGGCTACTTTAGGAATTTTGGTTCAAGACTTGATTAATCCACTTCTCTAATGCATCTAGTCCATGTCATGGTCCATGGAAGAGAGAGATAGGAATAAAAAAATATGATGGGTCCCATATTTCATCTATTTTCTTTCAATTTTCTTTTTTTTTTAATTACTTTTCTCTTATTTACACCACTTTTCCTTCATCGAGATGGACCTTCATGCAAGACTTTTACACTACTATTTTATCATTATTTTCGAATTTCTATTGCTCTATTCTTTTTTCACTTTTCCCTCATTTTTTTCCTATACCCCTTTATATTCATGTTTAATTTAAAAAAAATCTATTTCTCTCTATCCCTCTCTACCAATGACCCAAGACATGGACAAGAAGCATTGGAGATGCTCTCGCGCTATGGTGCATAAAGCATCTCAAACCGAGAAAGAGTAATTAAATGTACTTTTAGGATGATGAGTTTGATTTCAAATCGTGTTTAAGCCTCCCAACTCTGGGTTGGGGAAAAAATTTCCAACAATCTAAGAGTATATTTCCTCGATGGAGTTGAAATTATTTGATAAGGAAATCACCATGAATTTTTGCTATAACCAAAAACCTGGAAATTGAAGGCATAGGCGTGAGTCGCTAGAATTAACGAAATAGAGAAGGTGGATACGGAAACCAGTGGCTAGGTTGATAATTTTAACATAACGTAATTAACTGTTGGTCATAGATAAAGCTGGCTGTATTAATTTGTGTTTCCAATAATTTTCTAACATGACTAATTGGATAGTGGATGGTTCATGGCATGAATCTGGATGGTGTTAGATTTTCATTTATGTTTTTTTTTAATCAAATCACCAACTAGGCTGCAGCGTCGTTTTTAGGCGTCCGCCTTACCTAGCTAGTGGGGGTTTGGAATCCCTCTACCATTTTTATTATTATTCCAAAAAAATGGTACAACCCATGAGGGAGACATAAAACCTGACCTCCAACTAAATGTACAATAAATAAAAGCAGTAAAAAAAATGTACTACCTCCCTAACGCTGAAATCAATAAGAGTAAGAAATAAAACAATAGATAGAGTAACTGTACATATGACTAAAAAACTAAAGAATTAAGCTAAACTACATACCTCTAACAGAACGAAAACTATGACGGTCCATCTGTAGAAGTCCACGGGCTGCGAAAGGCAGATCATGAACCCCATACTCTGTGTAACTCTATTTGGTCCAGCGGTCAGAAGCAAGAGCATCCGCAACCTGGTTGCCCTCACGGAAAGTATGCGATAGTCTATCTCTGTCAAAGTGCACCTGCTACCGAATGCGCCGAATAATGATTTGAAGATTCCAAGGACCGCCTAAACCAGCCTCCGCCCATAAATCTGAGATACCAAGCGACCTGGCGAGTAAAACACCATCGAGGATAGCGCGAAGCTCAGTCTCCAAAATCATACAATCCCCGTAGTCAGCAAAAATTGCACGAACACAGCACCCCCTAGAGTCTCTTCCACCAGCTCTCCCATCACTAACATACCCATCTGTGTTCACTTTGTGAAATCCCACAGATGGTTTCTACCAAAAAACTAAAACAGGAGGTGAAAGAGCTGGAGAAGAAACAAAAATGCCAAACCTGGAAACCAGATCAGTATTCCCTCTCCAGTGTGTAAAGCGAAGTGCTCTACTAGTGTAAAGAAAAGATATAGCCTGATGAACACGCCAGATAATCCTCCTAGCATCAACAGATATGTCTCTGTATTTCGCATCATTCCACGCCTTCCACAAGAACCAAAACACAAAAGCGGCACAATGATACGAATGTGCCCCCGTCTGACTGCGTGTCCAAAAAACTGTCATCTCTGAAAACGATGCAGAATACCGTCATATATAGGATGAGAAACCTGGAAGATAGAGGAGAAATGCTGCCACACTCTATCAGCCATCAGGCTGCCAACGAAAACATGCTCCAGTGTCTTCCCCTCAGAGCAACACTGACAATGTAAAGGCATCTGTACATGAATCCGCTGTCTAATCACTCTATCTACAAGAATAAAACCCTGCCACAGTCGCCAGCAGAAGAAAGACACCGTCACAGGAACGGTCTGACCCCAAAAATCACCATACGCTGACGATATAGTACAAGGCTATCTAACCAGCTCCCAAGCGGATCTAGTAGTAAAATTGCCATCAGGAGTGGGCCGCCATAGTATCTGATCCAAACTCATAGTATCTAAAGGCACCCCAATAATACACAATGCCGTATACAGAGGCACAACCCCTATGAGCTTGCCTAAATCCCAACCAGTATCATCAAAGAAATCTAAAACTCTGGCTGTAGAATGAGTATGGGAGGGCAACTGCAGTGCAAGTGAAGTGTCCCCCATTCAACAGTTGTGCCAAAAAAATATCTGACCCTTGTTAAGCTGCCAAACAATCTGAGGCCCAACTTGAAACTGTGCAACCAGAAGTCTACTCTAACCACGAGAGGCTAGATAAGATGGTTGGATCTGTGAAGGATGATGTTCCCTGCAATATTTGCTCAGTAAAAACTGAGCCCAAAGAGACTCCTAGGACCGAAACCTCCACCAGAGCTTTAAGGAGAAAACATCAACAATATCCTGTAATCTCCTCAAGCCCAGTCCCCCTTCCTCAGGGGGCCGACACAACTCTTTCCACCGTTTCCAATGCATACGATGGCTCTGATCCTAGGAGCTCTACAAAAATTTACAAAATAACTCTCCAACTGCTTCAACACAGCCTTAGGATGATGTAAAATCTAAAATAAGTGAAGCGGCATAGAATATAAAACAGAACGAAGAGAGTAATCTTAATATCTGGAGATAGTAGTCTGCTCGCCCATCCAGAAATCCTACTATGGACCTTCTGCATCAAATCGTCAAATAAGAAGATCCGTTTGGCACCCTTATATAAGAGGACGCCAAGGTAGGTGATAGGAAGTGAATCATGCTACAACCCAGTCCACTGCTCAAGTTGATGAATCTGTGCCGGAAATGTCTGCCTCGGCAGAATCAAAGCACTCTTGCCCCTATTCACCAACTGGCTAGAAACACCCTCATAGTGCTAAATACGCCCCATAAGATTCTCAACACTTCTCTTCTGGCCATTGGTGAATATAATAATATCATTAGTGAAGGCAAGATGCGAAACTATATCAAAACCCCCATGCCTGTACTACATAATACTGTGCTGTTGAAACTGATGACTGAGCAAATGTGAAAAATAATCAGCAGCAATAACAAATAAGGCAGGAGAGCTTGGATCACCCTGACAAAGCCCCCTCAAGGATGGGAAGAAGCCAGCCAATTGACCGTTGACTAGAATAGAAAACTGGTACTCAGAAATACACCGCCTGATCCTGTCAACCCAAAGCTGATCAAAACCAAACTGCTCCATAACCGAGATCAAGAACCCCCAATCTATCCTATCACAGGCCTTAGCCATATCCAGTTTAAGAATAACATTGCCACCCTTGGCCCACATATCAAGTGTATGGACCATCTCTTGGGCCAAGAGAACGTTATCCCCAATAAGGTGTCCCTGGATAAAACCACTATGCTGAGGAGAAATGATATGTGGGAGAAGCTCACTAAGCCTGATGTTCAACAGTTTCATAATGATCTTGTTAAACACAGTACACAAATTGATAGGCTTGAACTCAAGCCAACTACATGCACCCTCCCTCTTGGGGAGAAGAACAATGGAAGTAGCGCAAAACCCCTAGGGAGGTGTCCCCCATCAAAGAAATCAACAACAGCATGAAAAACGTCCACAGAAATAACATCCCAACACTGCTGATAAAAAAAACGAGGTAAATCCATCAGGCCTGGTCACATTATCACCATCAATACTAAAAACAACTTCTCTGGCCTCATCAATAGTAGGAATACGATTCAACCGGAAATTATCCTCTGCAGTGACTAAGGAAGGGAAAATACCAGGCTGAAGCTGCTGTATTAGCTCACCAGGAGAAGTCAACAAAGCCTGAAAAAATTCAAGAGCAGAACTCTGAATGGCCAACTGATCAGACAAAATAGAATCATCTGGGGCTCTAATGTAATGAATACCAGATCGAAGAAGCTGCATCTGGACCATAGAGTGGAAAAATCTGGTATTATGATCACCCTAAGCTAACCATCTAGCTCCGGATTTCTGTCTCCAAAAGCCCTCCTCAATAGCCAGAGTGTGGTCTGGTCAACCTGAACCCTATGCAATTGCTCACGGTGAAATTATGTGAGGTCAGAATAAAAAACCCTCTCAGTCTGGTCAACTAACAACACCGCCTCCCCTACCCTTTGAAATATATCACCAAACACATGCCTATTCCACCAGTTCAGCCCCTATTTCGGTCTAAAAAGCTTCTCCCACAAAGTAGCCATACCCGTAAGATGGGTGGGTAATGACCACTTTTGAGAGACAAATGACTGAAAATCATGATGTCTGGTACAAACATTCAAAAATCTAAAAGGCCGTGACGTAGACTGACTAGCCAATAACTACTGAATAAGCAAAGGAGCATGATCAGAACAGTGCCTATTCAAGTGTCTAACACTCGGAACACCCTGTTGGGTCTCCTGGGGGTATGAAAGAGCACGAGAAGCTACAGCGGCTGTTGAAACTGGCTGGGACGGTCGCGCGTGAGGGACACGTGCTGGCGCAGAATTGGGATCGCGGACTGGCACCGATCGACCCTTCTGGACCTTCTGAGAAACTTTTCCTTCTAGCCCAACTTCAGATTCTGGCCGGAAATCGGTGTTTCGTTTATCCAAAGATTCATTAAATCCCAAATTTTGATCCATAGATTTAGCTTGCAATTGGAAGGGGGCTTCCATTGGGCATTGTTCCCCATCATATGGGTATGGTACATCATCAGTCAATTGATTCAAATCATAGCCGGAAGAGGAGTTTACAGTTTGGGCATTTGTAGGAACCCTAGAAAAGTTGGATGAAATTATAGGCAATCTATGAATGCCCATGCTTAAGTGACTGTCCAGATAGCTAGAGGATGACTGGGTA